>JZKD02S1432662.1:365770-409046 GCA_000966675.3 Picea glauca
GGTAGTTGACACAAGTTTGGGAGAACCCAAAACTTTCCAAGCCAAGGAGGATAAAATATTTGCAGAGGATCCCTCATCTACAATACATTGAAAAACACCCATTATTTGGAAGGGTGTAGAAGAAACAAGGTGAGGCTCTATAATATCTTTCCAATCAAAGTAAACCATCCTAGGACTTGGAGGGAGTGTACTCGGAGAGAGTGGAATGCTCCCTTGTTCAGAACGTATAGAACTAGAAATTCTAAGGACATGATTGAAATACACATCACCCCCCAAAATACGAGTTGGATTGGTTGAAGATTGCATCGGCAATGTCACTTCCTTACACTTATCACTCTTCAAGAGAAGAGTGGGATCAACCAAAGATTGCATCGGCGTGACCAATTCTTCAATCATTGGTTTAATAGGATGTGAGACAACATGGTCAAGAGACACATCACCCCCAAAAATAGGAGTGGTGTCAGCCAAATATTGCATCATCACAATCGTTGGTTGAACAAGATGCGAGACAACATGGTCAAGAGACGCATCACTCCAAAAAACGAGAGTGGTGTCGACCGAATATTGTGTTGGGACATTGGATACCTCACTCTAATTCCAACTCGGGTTTACAAGAACAAGCCTAAATCCATACATTACTAGGTACCCCTTGATGATTTGCATACTCCTTAAAAGGTTGACTGAGAAAGCAGAGTGGTTCTATATTGTTGGCGCTGCGAATTGTTAAATGTTCATGTGTTGCTAACTCTCAAATCCACTATTATGGTGTTATAAAACATGTTCATTATCCAAATATGGTATCCCAGGGTCCTCCTACAGTTCCCTTCTGCAAACAAATCATTTTTTCCAATGGATATTTCTGCACTCCGGACTATTTGTTTTAACGCTACACCATAATTTTGCACTGCAAACTAGAATTGTGAATCCTATGTATTTGGATTGTCAAAACCTTTTTCATCTTGAAATCATTCTAAGACCCAAATTGCGTTGCAGGCTGGCGCAATGAATTGGTACAGGCGCTGCAAACTCATTTTTTTTAGTCGTTTCTTCTAAATATTTTATTATAAATCCCTAATGGTGATGTGGGTTCTTATAAAATTGTTTGTGGAGGATCATGATTATGGAATTGACCCGATGATCAAAACTCATCCTGACCCATTTTGGCATTTGAAATATAAAATTAAAACACCAATGCGCTACAAACTGGTGCTGCAAACTCATTTCCTGTAGCATCTTCTTCTAAATATTTTATCATAAATCACAAATGGTGATGTGGGTTATTATAAAAATTTGTGTGGAGGATCATGATTATGGCATTGAACTGATGACAAAAAATCATGCTGACCCATTTTGGCATTTGAAAGATAAAATTAAAACACTAGTGTGTTGCAAACTGACGCTGCAAACTCAGACAGTTATTGGATATTCGCCTTGTTTGGAGGTTGTCACCTGTCAAAGAGGGTTTGAATGACTTCTCAAACATTATTTATATTCTAAAGGACACATGCACCTAAGATTTATCTCCATTAAAACCTCATGGAGTGATTTGGAAACAAATTTATTAATGACTTCCAACAACTTCCTAAATTTTAGCAGTTTGTTGGATTTTTGTCTCTTTGATTGTTGCCACCTATCTCCAAGGCCAAGAATCCAATGAAAGAGATGGGTTGTGACCTCCTAAGGATTTTGTATGCTATTTTATATTTAATGAAGGACGGAGATCTTGGAGAAGGGTTTATTTCATGATATAGAGAGCTCAAGAGAGTTGCATAGGAGTTTCCCTATGTGTGCTCATTTGTAAGCCTGGGGGAATTTTATCATGTAAATATTCTTGGCATTGAAGATTCCTTAGATATGTTATATCATATTTTGTTCTCTTTGTTTTTCATCTGCATTTCTATCTTACTTAAATGAATTGTAGCTTTTCGGGATCAATGATTTTATTTGATTTATAGATTCTTGAGCAACAAAGGGTTTGTTGTGATTGCCTATAAATCATTGTCTTTATTCAAGTATCTTTCCAATTCATTTTTCAGAGAGGATATTTAATGAATGAATGATATGCTTTATGTTAATTTATCCTTTCTTCCATATGCCATCACATAAGCTATTTTTCTGATATGATTTTCAATTTCCTTCTAACTTCATGGTGTTTGTGTGACTCTATTTACCAATGGTGTAGCCTATTGATCTGCAATTTGTTTCCCTCTCCATTTCTTGCTCATTTTAACTAATCCACTCAAGCATAAACCTAATATAAATTTACCAAAATTATGATGGGTACTGGGCTTGTTCTTAAAGTAGTCCAAGAACAACTCCTGGTGCTAATAGATTTCATCAACATGACCATTGTATCAACCAAAGAAGGATTAGATATTTTGGAAACTGAAGACGATTATGAACCCGAAGGGAAATCAGATAAGGACCACACTTCTTGTACCACGACAGTAGCATGAAAAAAATGATTAAGGTGACTTCATTTGCAAAGTCTACAAAGGAACTTGGGCTTACATCCTATACGTCGAGGCTTCTAAATTGTATCAATGCCCCCAGCATGACTTGTAATGGCTGGTTACATGCTCCCAGCATGACTTGCATAGGCTAGTAGCAAATCTCCAACATGACTTGCAGAGGTTGGTAATGTATGTGCAGTGTGACTAGAAGTTACTAGGGTTGGTCCCCCATCATGACATGTAGTGGTTGGTTGCAGGTATCCAACATGACTAGAAGAGGTTGGTTTCAGGTCTCCAACAAGACTAGTAGAGGTCAATGAATTAATTCCAGTATGACTTGCAAAGTAAGGTGATTTCCTTTGCAAAGTCTACAAAGGAACTTGGGCTTACGTCCTATACATCAAGGTTTCTCAATCATATCAATGCCCCTCGCATGACTTGTAGTGGCTTGTGACATGCTCCTAGCATGACTTGCAGAGCCTAGTATCAAATCTCCAACATGATTTGCAGAGGTTGGTAATGTATGTGTAGTGTGACTAGAAGTTACTAGGGTTGTGCCCCCAGCATGACATGCAACGGTTGGTTGCAGGTATCCAATATGACTAGAAGAGGTTGGTTTTAGGTATCCAACATGACTAGCAGAGGTTGGTGACTTAATGCTAGTATGACTTGCAGTGACTAGACTTGTGCTTCCAGCATGACTTGCAGCGGCTGGTTGCGGTATCAGAAACCATGGTCTCGGGAAATACTAGTTTTGAGAGATTGCAACACAAGCAAGGTTCTGGTATATAAAATGGCTCTTCCTAGTAGGGTAGTATCCTCCTCCAAACTGATTCATGAAGGGTTGTAAGGGCATCATCACCAAGGAAGCGTCTTGCGAGGAGAAAGTGACAAGACAAGGGTTACTCATGTGAGGATATATGTTTCCCCCAGATGAAGGAAATTCGTGCAAGGGGTTTCCCATACTATAAAAATGACTCCCTCCAGATGAAACACCATAGGACAGAGGGAGGTTCGCCATGAGAAAAGAATTCATAGGAACCAACATAGTAGAAGAAGGATAAATGGATGGGATATAGGAAGTAGAAGGATTTCCCATTTGAGCACTCGATCCTGGAAAAGTGAAGCTCGGATTGGGTCCATAGGAAGGATGATTTCAACTTCCTACTGTAAGATTTGGTTGAAGGACATGACTCCCACCAACCGAAAAAGGAGAATAAGGAGGCATCATGCCTCTGGACCCAAAACTAGGATTCACATAAGATGACAAAACAGAGGATGGAAAGTGTGAATTCATGCATGACATACCGAAAGAGAAAGGATTAGAGTCCCAAGGCATTGGTTGAGTACTATGATTTGACATACCACTCGGAAATACAAGATGATTCATCCCCATGGACTAAGAAGAGACCATGGGTTGGGTAGTTCTAACTGAGGGAGTCACGGGGGCTCCACCCACCATAACAGTCAAAACTCACGACACAATAAAAAATCCTAAGGCTAACAAATAATCAAAGAGTACACTCTTAAATAAAGAAAAAGGTGAATGCACACAAACAAGATATAAGGGTTGAAAGGGACCTCTGGAATTAAAGTATGTATGTCTCGCCTAAGAGGGGCCTGAGACTCTGCAATAATAGAGTGGAGGTGTCAGAATCAGTTATAAGGACCCCCGTAGGCTTCGTAGTGCAATCATTCAGAGCCCTCCGAAGAGGTAATCCTCCATAAAGGTTGTGTGTTGTATAACCCTTATATTACTCAAGGAACCTGCAGAATAACCCCTGCAAGTAACATATGTGGCTACCTATGTGAAGCAACTAGATTCACCACAATATAACCAATTCACAGGAAAACAATCGCAATTTCGATCCACCATATGGGCAGTGTAACAAAGCATCGCCTCTCACAAAGGTAAAGGTACTAGCGAGACCCCAAATACGAATAGAACCCCATAAATATCTTTGACGCTAGGAAGGTATTAGAGAGTTATCTCTACAACCAAATTCATGTGACCTCATGCTTAACTCTGGTGTGATTGGAGCCTCATGACATCACCGATTTATACAATGGGTTTCACCACTCCCTGGTCAGACACATATGTTTAGTTTAATAGCCTTGGAGAATTTTACTCATAAAATCATATTCCAAGGCCATATGTCCTATACTTGTTTGTACCTTGAAAGATAAAATCATTTCTAATCAATTTTAATTTATCAACATTAATTTTAATGGCTTATGCTTACCCAAGAGTGCGGTCGTGAAACTGATGGTATTATGACTCAGCATATAAAAAGAAGAAAATATAAAAACACTGCTAAGTACTAGTCTTGAATTTCAAAGAGATGGTATGCTTCTAAATGTAATCTTTTCAATGCAATCTCTGCAATTTCAATGAAGTATAATCTTTGTAAATGTGTTAAAAATCGATGCAAAGTAATCAAAAGTGAAAATTCCATAAGTACAATGTCAATAAGCAAATATTTTTGTATTTTCGATATAAAGAAAATAAAATGCAAGGATTGAATAGAAACCTCACAGGCAAACCCTACTGCAATAAAAAGGAGACAAGCCAAGTAGGATACCAAGAAGAAAACACTTAGACCAATGTGCAAGGACAACTAATGAAAAATATGACAAGAAAGAAATCTACCCAAAACTTCAACAATAAAAAGGCTTCCTATCACTCAGTAGGCACTTAAAAATCATAATAGGGACCCAAGAAGACTCAACAACCAACAAAACTCACCCAACAAACAACAAACTCAGGTAACAAGAATTAAGAGATGATGTATGCGACTGTTTGAGAAACAATTATGTATATATGCTCCCTAAAGGAAGAAAACTCATGTATATACACTATTGTCAAGGGAAAAACCGTGTATATCAAGAAAAACACTGACATGGCAAGGGTTGAGCCAAGAAACTCAGATGCAAAGTAAAAAGTAGGTTGTCAAGCAACATATGACAAGGAAACTCAGGCAAGCAGAGAGAAAATTAAGGAGAAAAAAACTTGAAACCCCAAAAAGGAGATCAGTCCCCAGTATGGTTTCCAATTTTGTTATGAGCAAAATATCTATATGGCTAGGGGTAAACCACAACATATGGAATGACATGCAGAAATCAACTCTAATACCAAGTATGTTATATGAACGAAGTGCTAGCAATACAAGGCTAAGATCCTACCTCGTCCAGATGTTCGAAGAATACCACCGTTGAGTACGTGACCCAAAGCTTTATACCTGTAACTTGTCCTCAACAACCAAGATACTTAAGCATATGGTGATAATATATAATGTTAGCATATAAATTATCATAATCCATCAACATACATGAAAAATACGCCCATGGAATAATAATTCAAATATTTGCAAGATATCAATTGGATGAGAAAAGAGTATTTCTATTAAACTAATCAACATAAGTACATAGGTGACAAACTTTTGTAACAACATATATCGGAAGCGAGAAACTAAGTCCCTCCAGCTGGGCCTCAACCACTTCAATCCTCCACCAAAGGAAAGCTCATATATAGAATTGATTGAGTTTCTTCATCACAAAAAAGGAAGAGCTTGGGGGCTGAACAAAAGTAGTTTAGACTTTCACGGACAAAGGGATGCAGACTCAATATGAAGTGAAATTTATCCAGAGTATCTTTGCTCTGAAAGTTGAATTGTTGAATTATGTCAAGGCTTGAATATGGCTCAAATTATATCCTTCAAATGGAATTGAAGGGCCAAGTCAGAGTGTTTCCATTATATGGAAGGTCAAGGATCATGGATCTCATGACATGGCATGGAAACCCGACATTTTTTTTCAATTTTGAGCACAAAACCCAATGTACGCGGGTTGTAATGGAGCAACCTGCGTATACACTTGTTGTATAGCTGATAAGGAGAATATATGTGGAAAAATTTGCATTTTTTTCTCTAGAATGAACAAAAAGGGGACTTCAAGTCTACAAAGGGTAATGTAAGGCCATCTAAGCAAGTTGCATGGAGTGAGGAAAAATTTGTTGTAACAAGAAGACCTAGGAGGGTCTTGAAATTTACTAAGGGAGTGGGTTTCCTAAATTTCATTTATTGTAATTTCTATGTTTTTTTGTGAATTATAAGAGAGTCTAGATAATGGTGACTTATTTGACTAAGTGGTTTTCTTGAGAACAAGTCTACATTGTTAGCGTAATTGGTGGATCTAAGAGATCCCAGTGAGAGGTTTCAAATCTTGTGGAGTTCAATTAAGATCTAAACTATTTGACAATTCATACTCCTTTAAGATTGTAAAGGGTGTTGGAAAAAAAGGTAATCCTGGTCAAATAGAGAGAAAAAATAGGTTTATCAAGGTAATACTCAACCAGTGGAGTGTTTGAGAGTTAGAAATGTGAGGATTTTTGAGAGACAGAGATGTGAGACATTCAAAATTTGGTTTGTGTGTAATTGGACTAGGATTTTTGGGTTTTGGTGTTGATTTAATACAATTAATGTGTGGATTTTGAGTCTAATTCATGTTCCATGTCTCAAAATGCTTATCTATAACACTATGACAAAATATTGAGTTATAATACCCTCGTAGACAATAGATTTGTTTTCTTTTTCCTTGAAAATCTATTGAAAGATTGTTTGCAGGTTTTAGAGTGGATATGGTGCTGAAAAAGAATTGGGATTGTTGCACAAGGACGTCAAGTCGAGGTCGAGATAGATTGCATTGATTGAGATTATTTGTGAACGTTGGATCACGGATCTAATACATAAAAACCATTAGATTGAAAGTTCATTGTGTAGAAAGGTTGGATCGAGAGTTAAACTTTGATCATTGATAACCTTAGGATAAAAAATCCTACTTGATTTTGCAATTGGTAAATGCTCGAGGTTTAAGACAAGCCTAATCACCCATAAAAATGGTTTATGACTTACCACTAGTACATGTGTCATGAATTTTGTGGATCTGGGTCATTAAAAACTGGAATCGAATATCACTTCGTCATTGCCCACATAACTAAATGAAATACCACATGGTAAAGTGGTATACCAATGGTTAATTAGCCTGCAGACTAAGCACTAGGTCACATGGAAGCTAGCACCAAAGTGAACAGAGATGGGGATTGAAATGTGTTAATTCCAAACAAATTTTGAGCAAGGGATTTGTATAAGAGTTAGCACCAGATCAATCTATTGAAATATCCAAAGGAATGGGTGTAAGTTTTATTTCCTGGTTTTGAAGTGTAAAATATTTATCATAATCACATGGGTGGTTAAGGATAATCCCCAATAAGAATTGTTGTGAAGATAGAGTATTGAACTCTATTTGGAAGGATTCTAGCATCAATTTAGGGGCATTTAGAGCAGTTCGACTCCTGAAGCTGCAACAGAGGAGTAGTACTCTACTATGGAGGAATTAACTAGGAAAGTCATCAGTATGTAAGACCTTGGGATCTTAGCTCGGGCACGCAAACTTCCACCATAATATGAATTGGGCGGCCAGGACGCTCGACAAAAATGAAGAAACAAATGTCTTCATATAGATGGGATTTGGGGTTCCTTGGGTGCATGACATGCCAAGGGACGACTCCACCCAGGGTTCCTTGAAACGAAAGTCAAAAGACAAACTGTTTGATGAAGAGTTGAGGGAAAGACTTGGGTGCTCCACCAAATTGATGAATCGTCTAAGGCATGGGGGCGCACTTAGGAGAGTCATCCCAACTCACCTAAGGGGCACACACACCCAAGAGGATGATTCGATTCAACGGATGGGGCGTATTGATTGTGGAGCCTGATTATCTTCCCAATTTATAGTTTTTTTTTGTTTTTGGTCATGTTTATACCCCATGAAGACTTTACACCCCGGAAGATTGTACACCCCTCCACATGGGGGAGTTGAAAGGGGGGTTGATCCCCCCAACTGGGGGGTCTGGGGACTCAAGGAACAATGTTCCCCGATGGAGGCTTGTGGGAGAAATGCCAAAAGAAAAAATTACCTTTTAAATGTATATTATAATTTCATAGTAAATCTAGACCATTCATTATAAGGTCGTAGATATGATGGTAGAAGTTATGTTAGGTTTGTTTTCCCTAGAAGGAAACCCTCTTTTATGAGGGAAATGTGTTGTGGCTATGTATCATTGCAAATATTGTATTCTGAGAGAGGAGACTGTGAGAGAAAGAAGAGGAAGTTACAATAGGTGTGTTGTAGGTTGTATCCCTTCATTTGTTGGATAATAAAAAGGAAGGACCTGGAAATTTCTCTGGTGGGCGTAGCCCACACTGGGTGAACCAAGTATATATGTGTCTCTATTGTATTGTTTATCTTCTATGTTTTATTTCCACATTTGTTTTTATTTTATTTCTTTGCGATCATGTTTTTCTTACAATTGGTATCAGAGTGAAAGGTAAATCGCAGGAAAAGAGGGTTCCTGGTTCTAGCGGGAGAAATGGCGGAAGATGGAAAGTTTAGGGTCAAGAATGTTAACAGCCAAAACTACCACTTATGGAATATGTAGATGGAATATTATTTATATCAGAAGGATCTATTCCTACCATTGGGTGGAATATCAAAGAATTTGACGAACATGAAGGACGAAGAATGGGAGGTTCTTGACAGAAAGGCACTAGGAACGATATGGTTGATCCTGGTAGTGTCAGTGACTTTCAATCTTTCAAAATAAAAGACAACGAAAGAGATGATGGATGCATTGGCTAAATTGTATGAAAAACCCTCGGTGTCCAATAAGGTATTAGTAATGAAGAGATTATTTAATATGAATATGTCATAAGGTGGGTCTGTTGTAGATCATTTAAATGGATTTAACACGGTTACTAATCAGCTAAGTTCTGTAAAAGTGGAATTTAATGATGAGGTCAGGGATCTTCTAATCTTCTGTTCATTTCCAGAAAGATGGAATGGATTGGTCATGGTTGTAAGTAACTATGTCTCTAGTTCAAACAATCTAAAATTTGATGTTGTTGTTGTTGTTATTCTTAGCAAAGAAATGCGATGGAAAAGTAAAGGTGAGACATCAGGTGATCCAGGTGGATATCGGTGGCCACCCACCTTTTCCAACTATCTCAAAATAGTTTTCTGGCAATTTTGGTAATTTATTATTTTTAGCAGTTTTTCACTTCTTGAGCTGTTTTGAGGCCCTAAACGACATTTTTTGGGAAAATGGGGAGAAATATGGATGTTTCCTTGATATTTCCCCCAAAATGAATCTCCTTGACGATACCTTTCCAATGGGATATCATACGCCTAAAATGAATATCGTATGCAAAAGTTACAACCCCGGGAAGTTGATGTACTAACTTACCCAAACGGGGCCCACATGACTTTTGGTGCTTCATCTCCTAGGGTTAGGTTTTTGGATGTCGAGGGTTTTGGGCATTCCTGTTTATTGAAAAAAGGCCTTCAGAGCCTCATTTTAATCATCTTCTTTTGAATGAGTGCAGCCGTCACATCTCTTCTCTGAGATAAGCCACCACCATTCTAGCAAGCTTGTTTTCGCTGCATTTTACAGCATCAACTTATTTCCTTATTGAATAGAAAATCAGTTTTACTGTATCTCCATTATTTTTTGTTAAGCACCTATTGATAATTTGTAGTCATTTCTTTCTTCTCATAAAATCCGGATCAGTGGTATCATAGTGGTTTGTTCCTTGTCGTCTTAATGCATGTCTCCAATGAGGTTGAAGTACAAAGAGTTGGGTCTTGAGCTTGTTTCTCTTGAGGACAAAATCTCTCACATGTCCAAGTGACCTCTCATGGTAGGAGAAAATAAATATGACGCAATAGGATATCCTTTCAAACTGTTGATTGAGGAAGCCCTCATGCAACAAAGGAACGAGATGATGGATAGTTTTGTGCAAATCCTCTGGCGACTACCAAAAGGCGACGCATCTTCTTCGAGCGGAGGTGCCACCCCCTTCAAGGTAAAAATAAACTTTAATATTCCTATATTTGAAGGTCATATAGACGCAGATGTTATAGACAAGTGGTTGAATATACTAGAAGGGTATTTTTCTATCCATAACTTTTCGAATAGAGAAAAGATTACTTTTGCGCTCCTCAAAGTCATTCCCCATGTCAAAGATTGGTGGGAAACTTTCTGTGAGAAAAAGGAAACATAGAAAACCTCATTATTTACAGTCATGACCACCTAGGAATCCTTCATGGATGTTATTAAGGAACAATACTACCTCTGTCGGAAGTTATGACGACTTGTATACCAAATGGACCACACTACGGCAAGAAAGAGACCAAGCAGTGCCAGATTTCACACATATCTTCCATACCTTGTGCACCAAGCTAGGTATAAAAGATTTGAAGTGACATCAAGTGATTAAGTATCACGGTGATCTGCATAGATACATCCAGACTGAAATGGAATTTCTGGACATCTCATCCTTGGGCACAGCCTACCGATATGCCATCAAAATCGAGCAGAATCTCAAACAAAAGACGTGGCAATTTGGGTCTAGGAACCCCTCACAACAAAATCCAAGAAAGGGTGGCCCCAACCCATAGAACAAAGGATAGAGAAAATATGGGAAGTATCAGGACAACCAGTCCAAGCCACAATCAAAGAAGAACACTAGAAAGACAAAGAAATATACCGGGAAGTGGTGCGACTTCCATAAGAGCTCTTGGCATAACACTGCTGACTTCCACTCAAAGTATTCGCTGGTGGATGAAGTGAAAGCCTCTGAATCATATACAGGTTCTGACTCTTAGATAGAACCAGAAAGGGGAATATGGATCATTGATGCAGAACCCAGTGCCACCGTTTCTACCACCAAGCTCCAGCATGGTGAACCAGACGAGCCAGAAGAAGGAGAGCACCTCTTCCATTCACAGATGTGGGTAAAATACACCCCACTGCACTTCATCGTTGATAGCGGTAGCTAGAAGAACCTCATTTTAGAATAGGTCATCAAGCAGTTGGCCCTACCGACAACGCCACACCCACAACCCTACACCATTGGATGGCTCTGCCAAGGAAGTGATCTCCATGTCAACCAATAGTGTTGACTATCGTACGACACCAAGCCCTTCAAAGACAAGGTATTGTGTGATGTTTCTCCTCTCAAATTTTGTGATGTTCTTTTGGGCCAACCTTATTTATGGAAACGTCATGTTGTATATGATTCTAGGCCTCGTAGTGTTATTATTACTTTGAATAGGAAATTGTACAGGATACCCGAGGCAGTCCCACCTAGTGATATTTCCTCGATCTCTACTAGGAAATGCAGGAAGGTCATCTCTCAGACGGGGAAGTTTGTCTTCTTCATGATTTTCTCTCAGAATAAGTGAAATATCACAGCCACATCCAGGGTCTCTGCGTCCGACCTCTCCACACAGCAGAAGCAAGTAGATAAAGTCATGGAAGAATACTCATATATATTCTCACCTACCGGGGTACCTCTGCATTGTCAGGTCAAGCACACCATCGATCTAACCCCCAACGCATTGTTGCCCAATGGGCAGGTCTATCACCACTCTTTGTTAGAGAATGACAAGATCAAGTGACAGATCCAATAATTTCTCCACAAGGGGCACATCCATCCCATCTCATCACCTTGTGGGAGCCCAATCGTGTTGGTACAGAAGAAATATGGAACCTGGTGACTATGCATTGATTACTAGGCTCTGAATAAAATCACAGTCAGAAATCGGTACCCAATTCCCTGAATCGACGACCTCCTTTATCAACTAACGGGGGCCAAATACTTCAGTAATTGATCTGAAGTGTGGCTACCACCATGTCCCAATAGAACATACAGATGTATGGAAGACCACCTTCAAGTCAAAGGAAGGCATTTTTTAATGGTTGGTCATGCCCTTTGGTTTAAAAAATGCTCCTACCAATTTCATGAGGATGATGGATGATATCTTGTGACCATTCACCAATACTTTTGTAGTGGTGTATCTATATGACATTCTCATTTACAGTAAAACTTGGGTCGAACACTTGCAACATATTCAGCTAGTTTTTCACACCCTGCAGTAGCACAAGCTATACACCAACTTGGAAAAATTCTCCTTCAACATGGATAGGGTCCATTACCTAGGCTACATCATTGATCAACATGATGTACATGTGGATCCATCCAAGATCCAAGTCATCTATGAATAGCTAGCACCAACCACACTCACTGAGCTTCAGAGCTTCTTGGACCTTGCTAATTTCTACCACAGGTTCGTGTTGGGATTCTCCCATATTGCAGGGGCCCTTAGCCAAATAACCAGGGGTGGTGGTAAGTATAAATTTTCATGGGGTCGGTCCCAACAACAAGCGTTCGATGATTTGAAGCAGCACTTGTGCTCATCCCCAGTACTTTCATTACCAAACCTGCAACATCCTTTTGATATCAAGACAGATGCTTCAGACTATGTTGTGGGCATCATTCTCACTCAGCACGGCCACCCCATGGCCTATCATAGTGAGACACTATCATATGTTGTCTATAAGTACCCTACTTATGACAAATAAATGTACTCCATTGTGAAATCCTAACTCCAGTGGAGACATTACATTCTTAGGAAGGAGACAGTCATCCACACTAATCATAAGCCACTACATTTCATGAAGACACAAGGAAAATTGTAGAATGACTACCATCAAAAGTGATCCACATAGTTGCAACAATTCCACCTCAACATCAAGTATAAAATAGGAAGCACCAATCATGTCATTGATTGCCTCAGTAGACCTCCAGTTGCGACACTCACCATGGTGCTAGACTCTTGCGGCCATGAGACCTCTGGATGGCCCCAACTCTATGAGACAGACCCAAACTTCGCCACCACCTACCAAATGTTGGGTGCAAATGTAGTTGTCGATAATTTCCATATTCATGATGGGTTTTTGTGGCGTATGGACCATATATGTGTTCCATCAAGCGAGCGTGTGAATCTTATATGGGAATCCCACTATAGTCGAGTGGCAGGACACTTCGGCGTTGAAAAGACAGTGGCAATGCTACATAAACATTTCTACTGGTCAAAACTTCAATAGGAGGTCAACAAGTATATCAGGTCCTGCAATGCCTGTGTTATTGCCAAACTGACCACTAAGAAACATGGCCTGTACACCCCTCTTACTACTCCTGATAGGCCATGGGAATCCATCTGAATGGACTACATGTCGAGCCTACCATCCACCAAGTGGGGAAATGTTTGTGTTTTTGTGGTTGTTGATCACTTTTCTAAGATGGCGATTCTGGTTGCCTGCAATAAGAGCATCACAGCAGAGGCCATTGCCAAGCTCTTATTTGAACGAATCTGGGTACATTTTTGAATCCCACAAACCATTGTCTCAGATCAGGACAGTCAATTTCTCAGCACATTCTGGTCGAGCCTCTGGTCACTACTAGACACCAAGCTCACCAAATCCACGGCCTTCCACCCCTAGACAGATGGCCAAATCGAGGTCGTAAATTGAATGATTGTGCATATCCTTCACATGTATAATTCCAAGCACCCTCACACATGGGATGAGAGCCTTCCCTATGTCCAGAATAGCTACAACTAAGCCCTGCATAGCTCAACCGGCCACAACCCCTTTCAGGTGGGGTTAGGATTCCAACCATTGGGTCCCATAAATGTTGCACTTCCCCTTGCGGTCACCTCGACCGACTCATCTCCTGCTCCAACTAAAGATGAAAAATCCACCTAGTTCATTGAGTGGATCCAGCACATCCGCAAACAGGTTCAAGATATCCTAGATAATTCCAATGACAAGTACAAGTAGCGCCATGATCAACATCGAGTGCCACATAAGTTTTAGGTGGGCGAAAAAGTTTGGTTGCACTTGCAGAAAGAATGTCTTACATGAACCCATCGGAATCTTCACCCACTCCATTATGGACCATACACCATCACCAAGGTCATGGGGGTAATTCTTTTGAGCTCAACATTCCTCCTTTCCTTGGCTTGCACCCAATTTCCAACGTGGATCTCCTTCGCCCTTATTTCCCACCATTATTGGACACCTCGGAAGTAGCAAAACAACTAACACAAATAGAGCTCAACCCCAATTGCATACAACAGGAATCCAGTGATCAGATTGTGGACACACATATCAAGGGCACTCAATACCAAAGGATCCGACTTTATCGAGTCGTCAAAGCAGGGCAGCTCCTGCACCAAGGCAAGTGGCTCACCTGGGGCCAAATTCAGAAATTTCCTCATCTGATGGGGGAACTCAACGCAATGGATACCATTGCTTCCTAAGGATGGAGGATTGATCTAGGTGGATATCGGTGGCCACCCACCTTTCCTAATTGGCTTAAAACAATTTTCTGGCAATTTTGGTAATTTACTATTTTTAGCAGTTTTTCACTTTCGGAGCCGTTTTGAGGCCCTAAATGATGTTTTTTGGAAAAAAGGGGAGCAATATGAACGTTCCTTAGATATTTCCCCAAAAATGAATCTCCTCGATGATACATTTCCAAGGGGATATCATATGCCTAAAACAGATATCGTATGAAAAAGTTACAACCCCAAGAAGTTGATGTACTAACTTACCCAAACGGGGCCCACATGACTTTTGGCGCTTCATCTCCTAGGGTTAGGTTTTTGGATGTATAGGGTTTCAGGCATTCCTGTTTATTGAAAAAATTCTTTCAGAGCCTCATTGTAATCATGTTCTTGTGAATGAGCGTAGCCATCACATCTCTTCTTCGAGATAAGCCGCCACCATTCCAACAAGCTTGTTCCCGCTACATTTTACAGTTTCAACTTATTTCCTTATTGAATAGAAAACCAGTTTTACTCTATCTCTGTTATTTTGTGTTAAGCACCTGTTAATAATCTGTATTAATTTCGTTATGCTCATAAAATCTAGATCATCAGTTAATGCATTAAACATGGAGAACAGGGGAAGATAAAAGGATAGAGGAAAGGGCTCAGGGAACTGCGAGAATTCTAGGAAGGGCAGATCCAAATATAGACTTGGAAAGATAGAGTGTTGGAATTGTGGGAAGAAAGGACATATGAAGAAAAACTGTAGAGCTCTAAAGAAACAAAGAGATGGACAATAGGAGAAAAATCAAGAAGCAAATGTAACAGGTGATGTGTTACGAGATGCTTTGATTGTTTTTGTAGATAATATTTTAGAGTCTTGGATAATAGATCTAGGGGCTTCATTTGATGCCACACCCCATAGGAAACATTTTCTAGATTATGTTCAAGGTGATTTTGGACAGGTTGATTTGGGTGATGATGCACCATGCAAAATTGTTGGAATGGGAAAGGTAAAAAATAAAGCAAAGGAATGGAAACCAATGCTTGTTGAAAGAGGTAATACATGTTCCAAATCTAAGGAAAAATATAATTTCAACAGGACAGTTGGCAAGTGAAATTTGTATATCCATATTTACATATAAGGTGTGGAAGGTCACCAAAGGATCACTGGTGATAGCAAAAGGAGAGAAGGTAGGTAGATTGTATTTATGTACTAGTAATACTGACTCTTCTATCTCTATAGCTTCTACAGGAGTGGATACAACACTATGGCATCACAGGCTTGAACACATGAGTGAGAAGGGGATGCAGATACTTCACAAAAGAAATTTGTTGCCAAATATTAAATAAATTGATTTGAATTTGTGTGAGCATTGTGTTTATGGAAAACAAAAGAGAGTCAGATTTCTCAGAGTCGGAAAAGAAAAGAAGAGTGAAAGGTTAGAGCTCGTGCATACATATGTATGGGGACTAGCTCAGGTATCATCTCTTGGTGGCTCTCATTATTATGTTACTTTTATTGATGATGCAACTAGAAAAACTTGGGTTTATTGCATTCGACAAAAATATGATGTTTTTGATACTTTCAAGAAATGGAAAGCTTTGGTTGAGAATGAGACAGGAAAAAGGTTGAAGTGTCTCAGATCATACAATGGAGGTGAATATTGTACCAAGGAGTTTGATGATTATTGTTCATACTATGGAATTTGTAGAGAGAATACATTTCCAGGAACACCACAAGAAAATGGTATGTTAGAAAGGATGAACAGGACAATCATGGAGCGTGCAAGGAGTATGAGATTGCATGTTGGTTTTCCCTTACAATTATGGGCAGATCTTGTAGATATTGATGTTTACTTAATAAAAAAAGGACCTTTAAGCTCTTTGGATGGTTGAATTCTAGAGGAGGCATGGATAGGTAAAAAGGTAAACTATTATTTTTTGAAGACTTTTGGTTGTGAAGCATTTGTCCATATTGATAAAGAAAATAGAACAAAGCTTGAGGCAAAATCCAAGAAGTGTACATTTATTGGATATAGTATTAATGTTTTTGGTTATTGCTTATGGTATTATGAAAATTACAAAATAATTATGAGTAGAAATGTCATATTCAATGAGAAGGTCATGTACAAAGATCAGTTGCAGGGAAAGAAATAGGAAAAAGAAAAACTAGAATACACAGTGCTTGATGAGATCATTGAAAAAGAAATTCCAAAGGTACCAGAAAATAAAAATGTACAACAACAGGAGAAACATGTACCTCAAACTCCTACAAGTGTTTTTAGAAGATCTACCAGGTTAAGTAGACCCCCTAAAAGATACTCTCCTTCATTGTATTATTTATTGTTGACTGGTTCTAGTGAACCAAAATGTTATGAAGAGGCAAGGTAGGTGGACACTAAAAAGAAGTGGCAACAAGGCATGAAAAATGAAATGGATTCCCTGGAAAATAACCAGACTTGGGATTTGGTTCAGTTTCCTACAAGAAAAAGAGCATTGCAGAATAAATGGGTTTACAAGTTGAAGGAAGAAGATGGAGGCAAAAAGTGGTACAAGGATAGACTTGTTGTAAAGGGGTTTGCACAAAAGAAAGGTATATATTTTGATTAAATATTTTCTCATGTTGTTAAAATGACTTCAATTAGGAATATTTTAAGTCTTGTGGTAGTAGAAGATTTGCATCTTGAATAGTTAGATGTAAAAACAAATTTTCTCCATGGGGATTTGGAGGAAGAGATTTATATGCAGCAGCCACATGGGTATGAGGTCAAAGGGAAGGAAAATTCGGTATGCAGGTTGAAGAAGAGCCTGTATGGCCTAAAGAAATCTCTAAGGCAGTGGTATTTGAAGTTTGATAGGTTTATGACAGAACAAGGTTATAGTAGATGTCATTCTGATCATTGTGTTTATTTTAAAAGGCTAGAAAATGGAATCTATATTAACTTGATATTTTATGTAGATCACATGATTGTTGCAGATTCTAATATGCAGGATATAAATGTGCTCAAGAATAAATTAGCTAATTCATTTGTGATGAAGAATTTGGGTGTTGCAAAGAAAATCCTTGCTATGAGAATAACAAGAGACAAGAAAAATCACAAATTGGCATTGTCTCAGGGTGAGTACATAGAGAAGGTGTTGGAGAGGTTTAGAATGCAGAATGCAAAACCAGTTAGTACACCTTTCGCCAGCCATTTCAAATTAACCAAGGAAATATGTCCCAAGACATAGGAGGAGATAAAATACATTTCCAGGGTCCCTTATTCATCAACATTTGGTGGGTTGATGTATGTGATGGTTTTCACAAGACCAGATATTGCACATGTAGTGGGAGTTGTGAGTAGGTATATGAACAATCTAGGAAAAGAACATTGGGAGGCAGTAAAGTGGATTCTCGGGTATTTGAAAGGTACTTCTATGCATGCATTATGTTTTGGAGGTTCAGACATTGTTCTACATGGATATGTTGATTCTGATATGGGAGGTTATAAAGATAGCAGGAGGAGCACCACAGGGTATGTTTTTACTGTAGGTGGAATAACATTAAGTTGGATTTCAAAACTGTAAAAGGTTGTTTCACTTTCAACAATAGAGGAAGAGTATGTTGATGCTACATAGGAGAGTAAAAAGACGATTTGGTTATAGAGGTTTATGGAGGAATTGATAAAGAAGCAAGAGAATAACAAGTTGTGCAGTGATAGTGAGAGTGCCATTCATCTTGCAAGGAAATCAACCTTCAAGTATACATATGAAGAGTCTGTCTGTGGGAACAAAGAGGAAGAGTCTGTGAAAATGAAGATACAACAAGTATACGGATGAGGTCACGTCTAAGGTGCACCACAGGTGGTTGCAGAGACGGTTGCAATAGAGTTTCTTATGGTGATGGGTCTGTTCATGATTGTCTTGGTGAGGTGAGGCAAGTTATTTGACTCTACCAAAGTTGTAAATCGATTTGGTAGTGCTCATGTTGTAACTGTTTGGAAATAACAAAGACTTAGTTAGGCGTTAGGCACAATTTTTGTTGCCCACACTATATCTATGTTTCTCTTGTGTATTTTGTGTGTTCCATTTTTCTCTTGGTTTCTCATGGATGTATTCTTAAATATGACTAAGTGTTAAGGCAGTTAATGAATGTCTAAGTATACAAGAGTTTCACTAGAGTAGGAGTATGACTCACTGGTAGCCTAGAACAGAGTATGGGTATGCTCTAGGTGAAGATGCGTAGTCCAGACAAAGTATACTTGGTGTTTCCAAGAAGCCAAGTGAAAAATGTCACAGTCTTGCACACCCTATAGAGGTGTGTGATCATATCACATGCTATGGGGATGTCACAATATCCATTTATTTATAGTTCTTACATGAAATAATAAGTGGCACACCACACGATCTATTCTTAGTGCTAAAGTTAATAGTTTAAGAAGGCAAGATGATTCTAAACCCTTTATATGAGTATATGGTATATTTTGAAAAAGTTAAGGATGAGAGAATTTAAATTCCAATTAGATACGAAGAATATACTAAACGTTAATTTTGTATTATTTGAAGATAAGATTAAAAACAAAAAATTTAGAAAATAAATTGCAATTAATAAAGAAGAGACTACAAATAATGGAAAACAAATATGAGGGAGAGAACCAAATCTAAGGGGACAAGGTCTAAAACTTAAAATATATTAAAATTTTAGACAAAGTAAAAAAGGATGGAGTAGAAAAGAAATTACAAATCGAACCAACCAATCTCATAAAAAAAAAAAAGGTTAGTATACTAAGTAAACATTAGTAAGAATAACTTAACTCAAGTAAAGGTAAAATCCAATGAAAACAAATAGCATACTAAGTAAGACTTATGATCTTAAAAGTTTGGAAACATCTATAAATGAGAATCTCACTCCAATGGATAGTGTTAAATTGAGGAAGGAAATTCAATAGGTAAAAGAGGCTAGGAAAGCAGGAAAGGACATTAATTAAGAACAGGAAATAAATTATAAGGGATAAAGAAAAAAAAACTGGTAATAAATAAGAATTTGGGTACCTTACGATCCTTGTATGGTACTGTTGAGGCTTTCCATGGAGGAAGGGTCATAACTTGAGTTATATTTCTAAAGCATTTTACATTATATTGCTTATAGAAACTTGAAAACATGATGAATTTCATATCCTTGATATAAATGGATTTGTTTTTGTGGTCAACCAAGAATAAAGGATCCCCTTTAAGAGGTATTGGAGGCTTACAGTGTTATGTAAGGTCAGACCTTGTGCCTTATATTAAATTTCATAAGAAAAACCCTTTCAACCAACACATGTGGATGGACATTTTAGACATTAATGTTATTTTTTTAGTAATATATAATTTTAAACCTAGAAATTCCACATTTTACAAGAAAAACAATTTAGATAAAAATAAAAGGTGGTTTTAGTAGCTTAGAATATGATATTTCTTATATAAAAACTAAAGGCAATAACCTTTTCCTTGGGAACTTTAATGTTAGAATAACAAGTAAGAAATTCATAATCATAATCAAAATATATAACTCTAATCCTTTATGGTTAAATGAGGACCTTCATTTAGCCTATATGTATAAAAGAAGCTTAAAAGATTTAGGTGAAAACTTGTTTTGTACATAATTGATTTAACTTTATAGTTGTCAAGACCCAATAATATGAAAAAAATTGACGCAGTGACCAAAATCTAACCAAATGACTTATACTCATGGTCTTAGCAACAATTATGTTGACTATGTTATATTGGATATCCCCTTGCTCAAACAAATTATTAATTTTGGTATCTTAGACGAGCATGAGCATGAATTGTATAAAAAAACCTTAATTGATCTTGTATCTAATAGTGAAAAGAACTTGATCTTTGAGAAAAATAAAGAAAATATTTTTCTAAAATATTTAAAGAACGAATTAAATTCCTTAATAAGGGATAACAATATTGAGGACCTTTATCATAACTTTCCGACAAAGATATTGACTTGTATAAACAAGTGCTCTTTTGAAATTTCTTTCAAAAATAAAAATCAGGACACTAACCCATGGTATGACAAATATTTCAAGATTGTTAGGAAATCTATAAGAGATGCCTCTATAAAATCTATTAAGGCTTGTCATGACCCCACAAGATGCTTGACCATATCTTGTGATTGTGCACCTCCTGAGGGAGTGTGACACCACAATGATTCTTACTTGGTTGCTTGGCGACACCAAGAGTACTTCATCTGGACTATGCCTCTTCACCTAGAGCATACCCATACTCCCTTCTAGGCTAGAGGGGAGTCACACTCCAAATCTATGCAACTCACTTGTATACTTAGAAAATATTGTTAACAGCTTAAGACTTATTCATTTAAGCATACATCCAAGAACATGTGAAACCAAGATAACACTTGCAAAACAAACAAGAGACACACAGAGAAATAGTGTGGGTAGCACAAGACATGCCTAACACCATGCTAAATCTTATTATTGTGAAATGGTTACAATATGAGCACTACCAACTCATTTTACAACTTTGGTAGAGTCGCATGACTTTCCTCGCCTCACCAAGACACTCATAGACATATTCATCACACCAAGACTCTCTATCGCAACCACTTTCACAACCTCTATAATACACCCTATACATGAGCCCCACTGCATACTTGTCGTCCCTTATCTGTCGCAGACTTCACCAAGTTAACATAGAATTTGGTTTTGCCTCATAGAATTCCTAACACATACCTGTGTTTAGACTTCCCCAAACTATCATTGTGTGCCCCCATCTTGGCTACTTGTCTTCCATCTTCGTAACTCTGCCTCAAGTCTGCCTTGCCTCGATTGTTTGACTTGCTTTCTATGTCTCCTTGTTCATCATCTACCTTCCTTGTTTGTGCACCCTTGTTCTTATATGGAATCCAAATGTCACCTTCATGAATCGTCTCATACTTTGGGTGTGTTTCCCCCCTTTTCATACCAACATGCCCAAATGAGCCGACGTGCTCCTTTTTGGACCTGATGCCCCCAAACAAACCCATGCACCCATAAACCGTTGAATCTATTGGAATGGTGTGCCCCATACTTAGACGTGCACCCCTTTCCTTGTAATTTTATTTGGGTCAGTCGAAGTGACTCTTCATGGGTGTGTCTATGGGGTCATCCAACCTCTTTGATGCTCCCATTTTTCCAAGGGAAGATGGGTCCATTCCTTGGGTGCACACCCAAGTCACCCATTCCTTTCCCAAATGCAACCCAATTCTCCATCATCAGTTACAAGGGAAGTAAGGTGTGTTCCCCCTTGGTGTTTCACATCACCATCATATTCCCAAGTTTCTCCTTCTCATGCCCATGTGTCTTCGTTCACCCAACCAATTGCATGCCCCTTATGTTCTCTTAAATCATACCAAAGTCTACCCAAGAAGCGTGCACCCTCAGTGGGTGTCACGAGAAACCTTACATCCTCCCCCACTCCAAGTTGTTGTCATCCCCAAAAACATCCATCGATGTCCATGGTGCCTCTACCCCGTCTCTGAATCTTGTGACCCTTCAACAATTGTTGTCTCCTATAGTTGTCATCAACGAAAAATCCCCTTAGGAAGTTACATGAGTCTATGAAGTGTCGTGTCTCACTAAATTATTTTTGCTTCCACACTTTGATATATTTACTTATGCTTATCATGTGTTATATCCACCTATGACTTTATTTTATTAGGTAGCTAGTCCAATTGTCGTGCCTCCATCTCAAGAACTCACATAGTCATGTTCAAACACCATTTTATATCCACAAACTTATCACATTCGCAACTCCTCATTTTTTTCAATCTCTCAAATTGCTCCTCTGCATTCCAAACATACTTCACTAAAGTACCTCCTCAAGGCGCCCCAAAGGCCTCATTGTACCCCACCGAGAAAGTGAGTCAATGTGATACTATCTAGTTTAAAGGTGAAGGAGGATGGTTGGTTGGGACATCTCCCTCAACTTCAATTTGTCCCAATGCAATCAGTGGAGAGTCACCATACTTTTGTTTTATATACATAAGAAGTGGTACACTTGAACCAATTCTACCTCTGCACTCCTCAATGAGTCATTCTAGCTCAAGGTCATATGGTCGTTCACCATGCCCAAATTCACTAGAGGAGGAATCAACCTCTTCCTTGGTTCTTCTCCACCAATGTTGTTGCATCTCCCTCATGTCCTCTTATTCCATGGATGGTCTCTTCTCTTGTTCAATTAAATTCTTTCGCATCCTCATCTCTGTGACTTCCTCCAATCTTCATTGTGATTATTCAAACTTCAAACATAAATATGCCAAGCCATCCACTGCCTTAGCCAGATATCCAACTATGTCTTCAACATTGGCAAGCCTTCATTCTATAGACACAAGTCTCTTTCCATTCTCTATGTTAGGCTATCCAACCATCACCCCACATTGTCCAAGTTTTCCCCCACAAGGTTGTCTACTCTAGTCGTTCACAACAACCATCCATAAGGAGTAAATCCACGTACCCCCTTCCTTCCTCCTTATGGTTGGAATCAAACATGGATTCTTTCCTAATAAAAATAGCCAAAATGTTCATGTGAGGAATAGGTGTTTCCTTTTCCTTCCTCATGAACTCCTCTCCTAACACAACTTCAAAATCATCCATAGGAACAATGGTGAAACTCATCCTTTCGCATCAATCACCAAGATTCAATGAGACATCCTTGGCTACACCAATGACCCTCTCTACACCCTTGTTGATTGTCTTGAAGGTTGTCTATGTTGGTTCAGGTTGCATCCCAATCCTTCTTACCATATTCTCCCTTAATAAATTATGATTCGCCCCACTGTCCACCACGGTTGTCACTGACTTCATGTTGAGTTTGGCCTGGACATAGTAAATCTTTTTTTCATCTTTCTCTTGGATCTTCATGGATTCACCTTCCATGACAATGTTCAAGACCTGCAATACCCCAACATATGGGTTTTCTACCTTCTACAAAGCATTCAACTTCTATTTCAAGGGACAATTCTTTTCATACTGTTCCTTGGAACAAATCAAACATGGAAACAACTTATTTTATTTTGTTACATTTGTTTTCTTGGAATTAAGTTCACTTCCCTTAGGTGACTTCATATTTCCTTTATCCTTCATATTCCCCTTCCATTGTTTCTACCTATCACCTTGGGTTTCCTCATTGTTCCTAGGACCTGTTTTGGGTTCACCCCTAAAGTTCAAGAATTTTTCCGTTGCAGTGATGGTTGTCGCAAGAGTCTGCACATTCTAGTGTTGCAACAAACTTGGTGCCCATGGTTTTAGACCACTCATGAACTAGAAAAAAATTTCTTCTTCCGAAGTTTCTTTGATCTCCAACATGATCCCTATGAACAACTTGATGTAGGCTTGTATCTTATGAGCGTGCTTGACAACCAACCACTGATATCTTGTGATCCACGCTTGGTTTCTTGGACCAAACTGTGCCCTTAAGGCTTCCTTCATCTCTTTCCAATTTTAGATATTCTCAACGGTTCTCCTATATTCCAAGTCCTCCACTCGATTCCTCCACCAAATCTTAGTAGCCCCTGTCAAGAACATCATTGCAGTGTTCACCTTGTCTTTGTGTGAACTTTTGTTCAACTGCTCCAAGTAATTATCAATGTCCCAACAGAATTTTCCAAGCAAATTAACAATAAGAGTACCATTGTATGGGTTAGGTTCCTTTATATTGATCCTCATTGACATGATAGAAGAGATCTTTCCATTGGCTAAAGCTCATTTGAACAATGTGATGGTGTCATCTTGGTCCTTCAACTTATGCCTGACTAAGGCAAGTGCATCCTCTACTTTCTTGAGTCTATCTTGAATGTCATCAGTCAAGGTGTCAATAATGAAGTTCACGGTTTCCTGGAACTCTCAGACAACTTCATTAAACCCATGCTTCATCTTGCCTATCTCAATATCCATCTGTTCAACCTTCTAACCATGCTAATACATTGTGTCTATCATCTTCTCAATAGTCTTCTCCAAGATAAAAATCCGATCTTTCATTATGTTTGTCTTGGGATCCTTCTCGATGTCACTACCATCTGCATGTGACCCAACCATGGATGGACCTCTAAATATATTCAATCTACTTGCAAATGGTTCATCCAAGGAACCCAAGAATTCATCTTAAGACTTGTTTACAACTCTATGATGAGTTTTTTGATCACTTATGTGATCGGGTTTGCGATAATTCATGCAACAAGTCCCGTGTTCATCCACCTTTCCCAAGTGCTCAGTTCACTGTAATAAATCGGTACCTGGTCTTCTCAAGGGATGCACATGGGTATGTGATAGGTCAATCCACCTGATTGAACCTTCACCTCACTTATGTCACAAACCAAACACCAATTATTGTCCCAAACTATCTTTGTGATAGGTCAATCCACCTGAATGAACCTTCACCAATCATGTGCTCAAACCATCTTCTCAACAAGTGTTCCCCAACACCATTTTTATCGTCGCAGTAGTGGTGAAGAGAAAAATCTACTTTGATACCACCTGTCACAACCCCACAAGACACCTGCCTAAATCTTGTGACCGTACACCTCCTGAGGGCATGCAACACCATGATGGTTCTTACTTTGCTACTTGGAAACACCAAGAGTACTTCGTCCGGACTACGCCTCTTCACCTAGAGAATACCCATACTTCGTTCTAGGCTACGGAGGTGTTACACTCCAAATCTATGCAACTCACTTGTATACATAGACAATATTTTTAACAACTTAACACTTAGTCATTTAATCATATGTCCAAGAACATATAAAACCAAGAGAACAATTGTGAAACAAATAAGAGACACATAGAGAAATAGTGTGGATGGCATAGGACGTGCTTAACACCCTACTAAGTCTTATTATTGTGAAACAATTACAATATGAGAACTATTGGCTCAATTTACAACTTGGGTAGAGTCACACAACTAGCCTCACCTCACCAAGACAATCATACATAGATTCATCACACCAAGAATATTTGTTGCGACCACTTTCAAAACCTATGTGGTACACCCTTGTTGGCGCAGGCCATTTTAGGGGAAATCATGGTAATTAATGAAGGAAGTTAGGAAATGGACCAAAAAAGGAGAGTGGGTTAGAAAATAGGGAAAAGCAGCACCAGGAAAGAAGGAAAGTCAAAGGAAGGTAGAAATATGTGGATCAATGTGGAAAATGATTCGATTTTGGACCAGCCGCTCTCAGGGAGTTGGAATGTGGAAAAACATAATCCACTTACGATTAGTGGGTTAGGGTTTTGGTTATTGTTGTAATGGGAAATTAACCCCCTTTTGTAATATAAATATATTGTGTGGGACAGTGGAGAGAGATAATGAAAATTTGCATAGAGAGTGAGTAATATTGAGATAGGAAATAGAAATATGAGCAGAAAGACAGAGATATACATTGTAATTGAGGGTAAGGTTGCAAGTTGTGGAGATTAGTCCAATCTTGTCATCCTCAAATGTAATGCACATAGTGCTATAAACTTGATGAAGAATAATAAAAGAGAAAATAAAGACAGATCTTTGTGGACATAGCCTAGGGGGGTGAACCATGGTAAACTTTGTGTCTTTGTGTGGAATGTTTATCTTATTTCTTGCTATTGTTTGGTTATGAATGAATCAATCTGTTAGAATTAAAATGCAACACATAGTAGGGTGATAGCATAATTATTGCAGAATGAATCTTAATGAATGGTAGATCTGGATATAATGTTGTATCAATAGATCTGATGTATGTTGAGGTAGAAATAATGTCTATCATCCCCACAGTAACCTCCCTTCCTATATTGTAGACATCTAGGTCTTGCAGTCACCCATAAGCCATATCGTGTGAGACTGCAATGTGCACAATTTTTCCTTATGGTCTTTATAAGGGTTGATGGTTTGCAGGGTTTTGTTGGAAACCTAAAGTAGAACCTGGGTCAACCCATAACATCCAATAAATGGTTCCATTGTCGGCTAGAACCCAGAAGAACAGATTGGAAGGGACTTGTTGAGAAGAACAAGGATGAGAATGCAGTATTAGAAGGGGATGTTCAGACCATGGAATCCAAATAAATATGAGATCGAACGATGTCTTATGAAAAAAGAGATCAAGTTTTCACAGAAAGACAATAGAAACTCCAAGTATACACCACGCCAATATTTGGAAAGGTATGTATTTACTGATCTTCATGAGGCATTTTTCTATGATTTTCCACATTTGTTGCAGGAGTGGATATTGAGAATAAAATATAATCACCCAACTAACCGGATAAGACCAATAGAATGGACTACTGATAATATTTCGCATCTAGGACAAGTCAATAACAAATTCACCCACGTAATCAATTTCTGGCTAAACATTATTGCAGGATTCATTACCGAGTTTGTAATCGATACTGCAAAATCATATACTATTGCAAAGCATGAGTTTTTGAAGGGTCCAAGAGGAAGTTATATCATATCACTCTATACATCAATCAATATTTTGTTGCATGATAAAGGTGTGATGACAATGGAGTCAGAGAGCTAAATAACTTTGCATGCATGGGGAGACTAGGGGAAACACTGTGGATGATCTGAGACATGGAGAAGGATCTGGATAGAGGTAAGAAGAAGGAAGCAATGGACCCCATTATTATGGATGAAGAACCTATCAAAGAAATCATGGATAAAGAGGGAACGTCGCACAGTGGAAGACCCTACCAATATAAGATTACTAGGAAAAAGAGAGCAGTAGTCGAAAGGGAATTCTTGGAAAGTGATGAAGAAGAGGTAGAGGATATTCGTGCTACGAAGAAGATTGAATAAATCTTGCATGCCACATATGAGAGGAAAATTAGATGTCAAGGGTCCGGTGCAGAAGAAGGATTTCCATTCCATATCAAAATTAGCCTGGAACCCACAACCCCATGTGTGACTAAGACATCAGAAAAGAAAGAATAATTTAGACAACCAACAATTAGTATCAGAAGGATTCGAGTAGGACAAGGGACTAGTGGAAATTCAAGTACGAGTTCAGCTAGTAGTAGTCAATTGTCTACACTGCGCAGAGGTGGTACTGCAAATTTTACAATAGCAGGAGAAAATCCAACTATTCGATTACCAGAATTTCATGGAGAAGGGTTGGAGGACCTAGGAAAACATCTATTTATTTGTGAAAAAAATTGGGAAGATAAATAGATCAAGGATGAAGACAGAAAAGTGGCTCAATTTGAAATTACATTCAAAAATTGTTCATTGGACTGGTTTATGATACTAGCAGTGAACAGTCCACAAGGAACACCTACAATTGTTGCATAGGTAAAGAAGGAATTAATCAATGAATTCCAGTGACCAATTTCAGAATATCAATATATGAATGTGATTATAGAAATCAAACAGAAGCTAGGATATTTGGTTTGGGAAATTGACCATAAGTTCAAGCAATTGAAAGGTAAGTTGAAATATGCCATAACATATATGCAACATAGGAAACTATTCATTAATTCATTATTGCCACATTTTAAATACCCATTGAGGCAGCAAAAGTTTCAGACTCGGGTTGAGGCTCTGCAAGTATCCCTACAATTGGAAGAGAATTAATATAAACATACATATCCATCTATAGAAGAGATGAGAGAGGATCTCAATAATATGACATTTAAGTTGAATTGGAACAAAGGCAAGGAAAAGAGGGAAGTTGGTTGGTGTACCTTATGCAGAACAGAAGGACACCATAAAAATGAGTGCCCAAAATTTGTGCAGTACTTGGGAGAAGGACTTCCAAATCCCTTACCCACGGGAGGATTATGGTGTGAAATATGTAAAACACATGGACATGAGCCCTATCATTGTCCCATGATGCAAAATTACCAAAAAGTTCCTAAGAGTACATTCTGCAATTTCTGCAAGTATGTAGGACAAGAGGATAAGGATTGTCGAACCTTGGAAATGATGAAGGAAAGGACCTCAGATGTGTATAGGATGCAAGATGAACTAATGAAAGGACAACCTGCACAGCAGTTTATAGAACCACCACAATATAATCAAGTACCACAGTATAATACAATGTGCGCATACAATCAAGGCAATAGAAGAGGATTCAGAGGAGGAGGTAGGGGAAGAGGAGGATTTAGAAGAGCCATAGGACCATTAACCTTCCACAATTGTCACCAAACTAGACATTATGCAACGAATTGTCCACTGCCACCAACAACATGCATGTATTGTCACAGAATAGATCATAGTACATAATATTGTCCTACACTTCTGACAAAGATACAAGACAAAAGGAATCAAAATAACCAGAATGTCCAATGGATTGTCCCAGAAACTAGAGACGGTGGGAAGAAAATTAACATGGTTACTCGAGGAGGAACCAAAACAAGAGCAGATGTAGTAAATTAGAATCAAAACCATCACCAGTGGGTCAAAAATAATACAACACCTCAACAACATTTTGATGCGTGCAAGGAAAAGGAGACATTCAAGCAGGCCAGAAAAAAAAATTACAGGAGAATATTGCTTCTACTTCAAATGCATAGTTAGGCTACGATGGTCCAATATATGATATGCCTGATCCATTTGATCATACCATCAGAGATCAGTCTTCAAAAAATGTAAGTGATTTAAGAAAATTCCTGGTGTCTTGCTTGAAGTTATTGAATGATCAAACATCTCTACAATTATTACAAAGTTTGTTAGAAAAATGCAATCATGAAGAACAGATAAAACTAGAACAAAAGACAGTAAATCATGTCCATAGGAAGACAAGGACAAATAGAGAGTTTAGACTGAATGCAAATATTGGAGACTTTAACATGGATTACATCATATTAGATTTGGGATCTGAGGTAAGTGTTCTTCCTAATAAAACATGGGAATTCATGGGGGAACCTACATTGGGCTATTCACCTATTGAGATGAAATTAGAAAATGAACATAGAATAATACCAATCAGTCGATTGAAAGGCATACTAGTGGATGTAGATGGTGTGTGAACTATGTCATATTTTGAGGTAATTGATATAGTGGATAATACAACACCTTATCTAGCATTGTTGGGACTGGATTAGGAATTTGACAATCAATCCATCATCAACTTAAAGACCCAGAAAATGGTTTTTGAATCAAGAGAATATAAGGTCATAGTAGCATTAGATCCTTCATAAGGTGGAATATATGTTGAACCAACGACAGAGAACTTTATCATAGAATATATAAACCATTTTTATAGAACTATCGTGTGCAAGGAAGATTACATTAACCAAATAGCAAATGGAATGCTTAGTTGGAGAAGCATCAATCCTTGTGCTTAATATTCTGACATAGGACTGGAGAACTAAAAATATCCCTTACATGAGATGTCTACTAGAAGATGTGCAAGAATGACACGCGCACTAATATGGGTTGGAATAGAGGTAAGAGAACCTCCAAGTTTTTATGCTCAAAATGATTTGGAAGAATTCTTAACAAATTTTGAGTTAGAAGTCCTGGAAATTCAAAGGTATTAGTTTTATATATTTCCTTGAAAGCAACACCTGCACATTGGTGGGGTACTCACAAATAAAATATCCAAGAATGGTATCAATGCAAAATATTATTGCGCATTAGATTTGGCGTAGACTAGGAGAATAAATATATGGAGAAATATGATGGAATGGGACAACCTAGAGACCATATAGCCATATGCATAATCCAATGGAGACTAGTATCACCATAGTAATGTCCACATCACTTCATCCATACATTAGAAGACATCCCAAGAAATTGGTATACAAAATTAGAACTGTGTAGAGGAACTGTAAATTGGGAAGATTTGCAGCGAAACTTTGTTATCATATTTTCATTTGAACATGAGAATCCAATGATAGATGCAACACTGAATTTTATAAAAGAGAATATCTTTGAAGAACCTGAAGTTGAAAGTATAACAGCTTATCAGAACCAAAATCTACAAACAAACAGATAATTGTTGCATTGTTACCACATCACAGAATATGACCCGACAGAAGAAGACCCACACGATATTCAGATAACAGAAGTTGAAGGGGAAAGAGAAGTATAAGGCCCATGGTTACATTCAGAATAATTTGTTGTACCACTGAAGATAAATAAAGTCAATATTGGAACAGAGGAGAACCCAAAAATTGCAAGTATTGGTAACTATTGGGATAACCAGACAATGGAAAGAATAACAGGACTAATGCGCGAGTATAGAGATTTATTTCCAGTAACATTTTCAGAGATGAAAGGGGTAGCGGGAGAACTTGGAGAAATGAATATCCTACTATAAACAGATTCTAGACCAATAAGACAGACACCCTATAGGCTTAATCCAGTATATAAACAAAACTTTAAGGCAAAGATTGATAAAATGTTAGAGGTTGGTAGAATAGAACCTATTGAAGAATCTGAGTGGATTAGCCCTATGGTAGTTAATGAGAAGAAGAAAGGGGGATTAAGGATCTGTGTAGACTTGAGGAAGTTGAATGATGCATGTCTGCATGATCACTTCCCCACCCCGTTTACATATGAGGTATTGGAAAATGTACGAGGACAAAGAAGCATATTCATTTACTGATGGATTTTCAAGGTATCACCAAATCAGAATAGCACCATAGGATCGTCATAAGACTACATTTTCCATAGAATGGGGGTCATATCAATATGTAGGGATTCCCTTTGGGTTGAATAATTCCCCTATTGTTTTTCCAAGAGTAGTGGTAGCTGCATTTAAAGATTTTATACATAAATTTTTGGAGGTTTGTCTGGATGATTGGAAAATATTTAGCCTATTGAAGGATCATGTTGAAGTTTTAATATTGATGCTATACAGGTGTAGACAGTGTAAAATTTCCTTGAATATTAAGAAATTCATATTCATCACACCATTTGAAATTTTTCTATGACATGTGGTGTGTAAACAAGGTCTGTCGGTTGACCCTACAAAGATTTGTTGTCATTGTTAATTTACCACCACCTATGTCAGTGTGCCAATTAGGAGCTACACTAAGTCATATAGGCTACTATAGAAAGTTCATAAAGAGCTATACACATATCATTGCTCCCATGGAGAAATTGTTAAATAAGGATATCAAGTTTCAATGGAATGATGAGTGCCAACAAAGTTTGGACATTTTAAAGGAGAAAATGGTGACAACACCAATTTTTGGTGTTTCCAGATTGGTCAAAAGCGTTCCATGTTCATGTGGATGCCTCTTAAATAAAACTTGGAGAAGTACCAACACAACTAGGATAAGGTGACATAGATCATCCAATAGCATTTGCAAGTAGGAAACTCTCAGATTCATAACAGAATTATAATACAACATAGAGAGAAGGGTTGTCTATGGTGTATGAACTACAAAAGTTCACACATTATTTATTAGGCCAACATTTTTAAATGTGCACATATCACTCTGCTCTTAGATACCTGGTCAACAAGCCTGTGTTGGGGGGGAGAATATGTAGATGGTTTTTTTAATTTCAAGAATTTGATTTTGAAGTAGTAGTGAAACCTGGAAGATTGAATGCAAGGCCAGATCATCTGTCCAGGACAACTAATGGAGATGAACCAAGTATCTTGGAGGAAACTTTTCTTGATGAACAATTGTTTTCATTGCATATTGTTGATGAATACTTTGTTGATATCATTGAACTTTTTAGTACAGTATTTTCCCCAAAGGAAAGAAACATTGCGCAGAAGAATAATTTGGTGGTTAGAGCTGCAAATTACCAACTTATTGTAGGACACCTGTATAAACTAGGAGCAAATAATATTCTAAGAAGATGTGTCATGGAACATGAACATCCCATCATATTGGCAGAAGCACATGAAGGAATAGTTGGAGGACACTATGCAAGAAAATTCATTGTGCAGAAGATACTACACGCGGGACTATGGTGGCTAACAGTTTCTAAATATGCAAAGGAATATTGCCAGAATTGTGATTTCTGGCAAAGGGTAGGAAATCCATCTAGGAAGGATAAGATGCCCCTAAAACCTCAAGTAACCCTTAAAGTGTTTGAAAAATGGGCAGTAGAATTTGTAGGACCAGTTAACCCGTCAGCTAGAAGATAGGGAGCAAGGTACATCATTACAACGAAAAAGTATCTAACTAGTTGGGTTGCAGCAACAACAGTAAGAGATTGCAACGCAGAAACTGCAATGCATTTTTTGTTTGAACAAGTAATTACAAGATTTGGATGCCCTAGAATTATGATGAGTGATCAGGGAACTCATTTTATCAATAATACCATCCAAAAAATGATTGAATAAATTTATATACGCCATCAAAAGAGCACTACATACCATCCTTGGGCTAATGGAATAGTGGAAGCATTTAATAAAATATTAGAGAATGCCCTAACTAAAATTTGTAATGTAGACATGGATGATTGGGATCTGAAGATACCAGTAGTATTATGGGATTATAGAACCACATGTAAGAAAATCATAGCGACACATTTAAAATTGGTGTATGGATAGGAAGCAATAGTCCCTTTAGAATACTTGATACCTAGTATGTGCATTGAAACCATTACAAACATGACAGAAAGAGGTGTAGTACAAGAAAGATTGTCTCAACTCATAGAACTAGAAGAGGACAACATCATGGTTGGTTTCCATCAGGAAGTACATAAAGCCAAAGACAAATCTTGGCATGATAGACACATCAAGAAGAAAAAATTTAAGGAAGGAGACTTGGTTCTTCTCTATGACATCAAATATTTACATCACCCAGGAATATTTAGGATGCATTGTCTAGAGCCATATGAGATAAAGAATATCGCATATGGAGGTGTTGTGCAGTTAAAGCATCTAGCAGGAAAATAGATTCAAGGATTGGTGAATGGTAGTCGATTGAAATTGTATAGGGATAGTCGACCCAGTAACCCTTAGTGGAGGTAGTGTAAAAAATTGGAGTTGTACATAATGTATATAGTAGGAGTTAAAAGAAAAATAAGAAAAAAATTAGGAAAAACAAGAAAAATGCAAAAAGATGCAGTAGATAGATAAGTGGTAGACAGGAAGTTATAATATACCACATGCAGTAGATAGAAATGGGCATGAAAGAACTTGAATACACTACACACCAGAGAAATGTGACCAAGTAGAAAAAGAAGTTCGTCGATATAGAAAACAGTTGGAAAAGGAGAAAAAAATGGTGATCAGAAAAGTGTGGTGTGACAGATCATTTATGACATGACCTATAAAAGTAGAAAACGTGAACAGAAATACTCATTGTGAATTTGTGTAAACCAAAGCTAAGGAAGAAAACCTAGTGTGAGAAGGTGACTCTGAGGTGTTCAGTTAATATTCAGAGCACCCCTTTCAAGATTTAACAGAATGACGCCACCAAAGTTAGGAGCTCCTAGCCGAGTCGCAAGGAAAACACAAAGTGTCGTGAAGTCTTCATGGGACCTAGTAGAGGATGGAGCAAACTCAAATCAGTCAGAAGGAGTGGTGGATGTGGAAGAAATTCCATCTCCATTAATTAAACCAATTAGTCCCACTATTGTAGAAGAGAAGGATCCAACAATAGAAGGAATAGATATCGACCCACAAAGAAAAACACAAAACCCTAGAGAATATCAAAACCCTATGCACGAAATTGGATTAGGAGCAGCACAACAGCTGGATCTGGAAGATGGTGAATGAATAAAGTCTTATAAGCCTAGAGAAAAGGCCAAATAAGCATAGAACCCTGTAGCAGATCCATCACAACAGTCAGAGGAATGAGTGTAGGTTGAGGACGTTACGAACCATAAAAAATCATACACTAAAGAAGATGAGGATGAGAGCCAAGAAGCAGGGCCATCTGCAAGGAACAAGAAAACTAGGGAGAAACCTGCAGCAATGAAAACATTGCGCAAGCAGAAGGAACTAACATTGTCACTGTCGCATATACCTGAAGGAGTGAAAGTAGTTGGTGACATGTTAGGATCTGTTAACAAACTGAAGTATGTTGATCATGATCTGGCATACATGGTGAAGTTCACCGAGTTCACACCGGAAGTATACATTGAAAGAAGAGGAAAGGGTCCATCAGGGGATCCCACTTTAGAGCTTAAACAGTGGATTGCAAGACTATATAACATGGAAATCATGAACATATTGGAAATTCCCCACTTTGTGAGAGGAAAAGATGGCAATGTATGTGTCAAACAACTATCGACATTGGTACAAGGAGGAATCTTATGGATGTAGAGGCTTGTATCCATAGATGTGTACTTAATTGCAGAGATCAAAGGCTTACCAAAAAATGGAGAAAAACTAGAGAAATACATGGATGACAAAACTAAAGAAAAATATCTAGCGTATGATATAAAGAACAAATATGGGATTGATAGAGGATCAATGGGAATGGTTATTAAACAAATAAATGAACCAACAACTAAGCTTGTGACAAAACTAATGGCATGCAGACTTTTGAGGAAATGTCGAAAAGAGGAAGCCCATGTAAGAGTAATAGCAGCAGCCACACAATGCGATAAGGGGAGTCTACTTAGTTGTGCTCCATATATATTGAATTTGTTTTTGGATGATTGCAAGGATGCACAGGACATGGGTTCATAATTTCATTATGCATGGTTAATTATATTGATAACACTACTTGGTTAGGGAGAACCAAAATACAGTGCATTTTACCAAAGGCTGGGCAAATTCCATGCAACAACATATACCACATTATGGCACACTTTAGATCCAAAGAAAAGGAAGGAAAATTCTATCATTTTTTCCATGCTCTATGATGCGATTCGGGAGAAAATGGAAAACACATGAAGAATACCATCAGAAGTAGTGAGGGAGAATAAAGGAATAGCTAACTTTCAAGCCTCAAGACATAACATGTGGATCCAGGATAAGAGGGATCCTAAGAAGGAATGGATACAGTTGCGGTATTTTGTCACAGAGGAAGAAGTGTAGTGGGCCATAAAGGATTGTCCTGGAGAATGGAAGGTGCTAGTAATCCCAAAGAAAGTACCAATATCTAAGCAACACGTAGAGGTTGGACCTTCAAAGAAGTCAACGTGCATAGAAGAAAATACAAGGAAGGCGACAAAGCGCACAAAAGAAACAGGGGGTAGTACAAACACAAGAAAGCCAAGGCAAAAGAACATTATCCTGGAGGCTTCAATCTAGGAAAAGGAGGGCGCAGTAGAACCAAATGGAGGAATGTAAATCGAGAAAAATATTCCTATACCGGAGGAAATAGGTGGAAATATCCCATATATGGATATACCAGTTACAACCGCATAGATAGAGACACTACCAATAAAAATAATAGTATTGCAGACAATAGGCTAGCGCAAGAAAATGAAGGCACACAAAGAAGTTTCTCAACTTACATTCATAGAGGATGATGTAGAGCTAGTAGTAGAGAAAGTGCAGGATCGCATGGTGGAAGCGTGGTATGATGCTAAGAAGCAGAGTGAGGAGATAATCAAGAAATCGATAGAGGTCAAGGATACACTGAAACAATTGCAACTTACTACAGTACAACAAAAAGAGCAGGTGCAACAAAAACAAACTTCTTAGAAAAGAATAGTTCCAGAATAGGAGATAATACAAATCATAGCCATGGGGAGTGAATTTTCATATCACTCGGGAACTGTTGCAGGTCAATGAGGATAGAACACAGAAGCCACTAATGGACATAGATCATTCAGACTTGGCACTACCCAATGTTCCAACTAAGGCGTTGTACAAACTTCAGATAAGTGGCACGCAGGAAATTCAGTCAAGGGCCCGTGCAGATGTTACAAGCTTACGGTTGGCCAATGAAGTAAGTAAGACACTGGAGCTGACACTTAATCAGGCTCATTTTGAGAGGGATGAAGCAAATCAGTGCATTGGAAGAATAGAGAAGCAAGTGGAATAAGTGTTTAAAACCATTCATGATAGCACGCAAGGAGAGAATTTACCCACAAAGGAGAAAATTTAGAAAATAACGTAGGCTATGGAGACTTATAGGAGTCACATTATAGAGTTGACATAACTCCTAGCAGCTAGCACTCCACCAGAAGTAAGAACACAAACAAAGAAGGAGGTTGCAGGTCATACAGAAATAATTGTGTTGATCATCAAGGAAATCTCAGAGTTATATAATAAGAGCACATAGTTATGGAAAAATATTCAGGAGGATGAGAAACTGCAAAAGTTAGACCAGAAAGAAGAAGGGGTAAATACTACAGTGCAAGACTTGAAGCAGAAGAAGAAAATGATGGAAATAACCGATATACTAAAAAGTGTGCAGTAAATTAAGATTTGCAGGCAGAACTGAAGATTATACAAGCAAATAAGCAGTCAAGGCAGTCTCAATTGGAACTACTAAAAGAAATCACAGAACAAATGCTTAATGATATTGACGCAACATAAGGTAAGGTCAAAAAAATTATATTAGAGAGTGGGGAATTGTTGAAGGATCATATTACTCTAAATATTGTGGAGATTGTAGCAGAAAAGAGTGTGCAAGTAAAATCTCAAGTTGGAGAAATTTCAAGCAGGTTTCAAGCACTTGAGAAGTTAGTGCAGGAAGAACACACTACATGAGTGTCTCGGGATGAGCCATAAGTGAGTGTTGGGGGCATGTTAGCGCAAGACATTTTGGGTAAAATCACATTAATTAATGAAATCAATTAGGAAACAAACCAGAAAAGGATCGTGCACTGAAAAACAGGGAAAAGCAGTGCCATGAATGCAGGAAAGTCAAAGGAAGGAATAAATATGTGGATCAATGTGGAAAACGGTTGGTATTTGGACCAGCCGCGCTCAAGGAGTTAGAATGTGGAAAAACCTAATCCACTTAGGGTTAGTAGGTTACAGTTTTGGTCATTGTTGTAACGGGTAATTAACCCTTTTTTTGTAATATAAATATATTGTGTGGGATAGCGAAGAGACATCATTGATTTTCATAGAAAGAGAATAATACTAAGATAGGAGATAGAAACATGAGCAAAATGACAGAGATATGCATTGTAATCGAGGGTAAGGTCGCAAGCTGTGGAGCTTAGTGTGATCTTGTCAGCCTTAAATGTAATGTGCATAGCGCTATAAACTTGATGAAGAATAATAAAAGAGCAAAGAAAGCCAAATCTTTCTGGACGTAGCCCAGGGGGTGCGAACCGCGGTAAACTTTGTGTCTCGTGTGGAATGTTTATCTTATTTCTTGCTATTGTTTGGTTATGAATCAATCAATCTCTTAGAAGTAAAATGCAGAGCATAGTTGGGTGATAGCATAATTACTGCAGAATGAATCTTAATGAATGGTATATTTGGATATAATGTTGTATTAATAGATCTGATGTATTTTGAGGTAGAAATAATTTCTATCATCCCCACAGTAGCCTCCCTTACTAGATTGAAAACATTTGGGTCCTGCAGCCACATATGGTCCTGCAGTCACCCATAAGCCATCTCAGGTGAGACTGCATTGTGCTCTATGTGCGCATTGTTTCCTTCTGGTCTCTAGAAGGGTCAATGGTTTGCAGGTATTTTTGGAAACCTAAAGTAGAACCCAGGTCATACCATAACATCCAACATCCCCAGACATGCGCCCTACCGTAGACTTGTTTTCTCTTCTCTGTCGCATACTTCACTAAGTTAATATAGACTTTGGTTCTACCTGATAGCATGCCTCACACATGCCTACATTTAGACCTCCCCAAACTCTCCTTATGTGTCCCCCTCTTGGCTACTTGTCTTCCATATTCGCAAATCTACCTCAATTTTTCCTTTCCTCAGTTGCTTGACTTACTCTCTATGTCTCATTGCTCATCCTCTTCCTTAATTGGTTGTGCATCATTATTCTTATATGGACTCCAAACATTAACTTCATCAATCATCGCATCCTTTGGGTGTGTCACCCCCCTTCATGGACAAGCATGCCCAAACACACCGACGCACCCCTTTGTAGACCTAGTGTGCCCATCAATTGTCGCATCTCTTGGACTGGCGTGACCCTTCCTTGGATGTGCACCCGTTTCCTTGTAATTTTCCTTGTGTCAATTGACGTGACTCTCCATGTGTGTGTTGATGGGGTCATCCAACCTTTCCAACACTCCCATGTTTCCAAGGGAAGGCAGGTCTACTCCTTGGATGTGCGTCAGTTCACCCCATCCTTTCCCAAATGTAACCCAAATCTCCATCATCTATAGCAAGGCAAGTAAGGTGTGTGCCCCCTTGGTGTCGCACGTCGCCATCATGCACCCAAGGTGTGCTCCTTATCACGCCCGCATGTATTCATTCACCCAATTGATTTCATGTCCCTTGTGTTCTCTTTCCTTATTCATCATTGTTCGTATTTTAAAAGTGGTAAAAAAATAGTCGCTCAAATTAAAATACCATTATGATTAGCCCTCTTTTAACCAAGTTGCATGGAATTATTTTGGAGAAGAAGATTATTTTTGGTCAAACGGTCACAGTAAGAGGAATAAATGACAAGTTAATTTTGAAGCTATCATTCAAACTTGGATTTCCTTATTACTCTTAGGATTATCACATAGGTGTGTTAAGATAATAAAATTAATATCCTATATTGACTAGTTGACTTTAGGAAATATTTTGACATAGTTCCTAGAAAAATCCTATCGGAGAGATTGAAAGATCTAAAGATTCCCTTTGGTTTGAGCATGGTTGTAATAAATTTGTATGAGAAAGTAACTAAAAAGTTCAACAATAGCAAGGGTTGATCAAAAGAAATTAATTGAAATATAAGAGTTAAGCAATGATGTCCTTTGTCCCTGCTTTTTTTGGCATTTATATTGATAAGTTAGAGGCATGTTTGAAGAAAGTAGGTTGCATTAGCACTACTTTGGCTAAAATAGTCATCACTCTTCTTACTTATGAAAATGATATCGTTATTTTGCCAGGGAACCCCTCCAATATTGAAACAACTTAGGACTCTCAAAACAATTTATGCTATCTTTGGAATGTCAATAAATACTGAGAAGACAAAGGTTGTGATCATCAAATCTAGGAAAATCGCTTAGCTTAAATTTTTTTGGGGAAATAACAAATTGGAAGAAGTTCCATCATACATAATCTTTGAGTTGATCTTCATCGTAAACTCATTTGGAACTATAGTGTGAAAACAAGGACTAATGGAGGTTGGAAATCATATTTTGGTCTTGAGAACAACTAAAAAAACATATTTATGGGTTTTGGGGGGATTCCTCTCATATATGCTTATTACTCTCACTATCGCATTTGGGATCAAAATTAGACGCTCATTCGATATTTATAATGTTAGTTAAACGTCAAATATGTATTTTCCTCTCATTGATTAATAATGGGTATGTGGTGTCAAAACTATGTACTTTATTAAGCTGGATGTCAATTTTGTGATGCCACATCATCCTCTTATCGATGTGTAGTTTACCTCTTAAAACCCAGGCTACAAATAAAAAACAAAAAAAAAATCAATTGTCATTGCTTAAGCAACGTCAAACCAACCTGTCAGCTATAGTAGCAATGTATAGTCAATGTCTTATATGTCGCTTCACCAATGTTAAGTCAACGCTATATTTTTTTCACATCTCTTGTTCAATGTTGATGACGTCACTTAAGTGACACAATGTTTTTATAAAACAAAAAAACAAAAAACTATTGTGGTCTGGCACTCTCAAAGAATTCCATGTGGAGACATGATCAATCTTATGAGGTAATCCAAAGAGACATTTTATGATTTTGGATTTTTTATGTTCTTTTATAAAGGAAATGATACTGAAAATTTTGAAGCGTTGAATCATTTGCATGCATGGAAATACCATAGTTGTGGATGTTGAATGAAGATAGGGTTCCCACAGAAGATGGTGCCTAGGGTTCTCGCAGTGCGGGATCCCTGACACATGATGTTAGTGTAGCTGCGCACCCCTCCTAGCTTATGTCTACCACACCTACAATGCATTTGTGGATCTGACTAGTGGGATGAGTTCAAGCCCTTGCGGGTGCCCACATACCTCGACACCACTTGGCTCCCTGCAGACGTGGACGTAGATCCTTCTTGTCTTGGCAGCCCTACACTACACAGACTTTCTATCCTCTTATTCATATGTGGGTATGATTAGGGGGAGGCTTGATGATACCTGCAGTTTTCCCTTTCCACGTCACAACTTTCCCCTATAGAAATGGATTCCTTCTCCATATCCAGTTATGCATGTTTTGGTTGACCTGTACCTCCCTATAGACGTGGATCTCCAATGTTTCGGTTTTACTACTCTTTATGGCTAACAAAATAGACTTGTCGTGGGTTGACGACGAAGCTCTCTGGGATCATGACAACCTTTTCTTAACTGATAACACCTACAAACTTTTGTAATACCACCTGCATCATCCCCTAACAAACCCCCTCCTGAAAACCTCCCCTTTGCAATACTCTCCTCATCTGGCCTCTCTTCAAACCTCAGATCTAAACCCTCCTCGTGATAGGAAGCCATATGTCCCTGATCACACTAATTGTTAGCCTCCGGTGACTTCCTCTTTACACCTACGAGTGTCTCCTTCCTTACCCTTCAGTTCCTTTCCACTTTCCCTCCCTATTTCAGCGGCTCCACTTACGGTTTCATCCACTGGCCCTACCACCACTTTTCCTTCTTCATGCTCTCTGCTTTCCCCCAAAGGTCCAGGCCACAACAGATCCACTGGTGTCAGAGTTCGACTTAATTGCAAGCATAAGACATGGAAGGTCAGACAGTCCCCTCTGTCTATACCCTCAACAAAGACATTTCCATGGACAAGGTCGCCAACCTCACCAAACGAGCTCTCGTAGATAATTTCTACTATACTAAGATGCAAAAAGTTGGCCTTTCACTATGGTTACAAGATTACTGCAAACTAGTCCTGGGTTACTGCCCGAGGATAAGCCTCTTGTCCGACCATTGGTTCATTTTTTAATTCCTATCGGAAGCATATTTACAGATGATGGTAAATTCCCCATGGATTCTATACAGTGGATTCCTCATGCTCAATCATTGGACACCCAGTTTCAGTCCCTTCTCTGGTTCTTTTAGCAAAAGAAACTTGTGGATTTTGTTACCAAAATTTCCACTCGAACTCTGGTCCTTACCAGTCTTTGAAGCAGTCGCCAACACTGTTATAAAGTTTGTCTTCTTTGAATCATGCTCACTAAAAAATATTAACAAACATGTAGCGTGGGTATTGGTTGAATTTGACCTTGAAAGTGGCCTCCCAGATTCCATTGATGTCAATATCGAGGACCTCTCCTTCAGACAACCTCTTGACTTCTGGAGGGATCCTTTTCGGTGCCATGTATGCTTGCAGACAGGACACCTAAGGAATTCGTGCTCATTGGAAAAGTATGCACACTCCATGACCACTCTGGAATGTGTTGTATCTCCTCTTCCATAGACTTTGGGCCACGACTCCTTCCTCGGTAAGATTAAGGACTTTTTTCCTGATTTCTTCCATAAAATATCTGATGATGAGTTATTTTATTTAAAAAATAATGAGTCTTGGGTTTTAGACATTATTGAAGATTTTTGGAAGCTTCTCCTAAACAAAATGGATGTCTCCTTACTTAACATTGTCCCCCTCAATGCAGTCCCTATCCCACACATCCCTTCCCCTCCCTCATTGGAACCTCCTAAGCCTCCTAACTAGGTTGACTGCACATGACCTTCTCCCCCTCACATTGAACACCCTAGTCCTACTCACTGTCCCTCCACTGCTCATATCTCCTCCCCCTTACCCACTTCCATTATGGTTGAAGTTTCCCCTCTTCAAACCCTCTCCCCTTCAACTCTCCCTCTATCTGAACCCTCACCTGATACCCCATTTCATCCCACTTCAACCCTCACTCTCATGCCTCTTTCCCCCTTTCCTCTCATTGTTACAAACTCTTCTTCAAACCCCCTTCCTGACCGTTCCAATGTTACTATTAGGAAATCTCGACACAGACCTCCAAAAAATCCTCATGGCTCTATCGAAGGCAGAATTTCTGGACTAAATAATATAGAGCCTCCCACCTTCCTTCCCCCCTCCCCTTCTCATGAACACGTCAACCCCACTCCTACGGCCCTTAGAGCATCCATGTTGTCCAAAGGTGTTCCTTAATGATTGTTTTTTCTCTCAACCTCCATGGTTTTGGAAGCCCCACTAAGTTAGCTTCCCTTAAAAGATTACTTTTGAAGAACAAACCTGATATTGTTCTACTCCAAGAAACTCGGATTGATGGAGACAAGAAAAAAAACCTTTTTTTACAATGTCTTCCACATTGGAATGTTGTTGCCTTAAACTCAATTTGTCACTCTGGGGGACTCCTGACTGGTTGGAACCCAAAATTTGTTGATTTTTGTGCCTTTGGTATAGTTGCAGATATTTTTTTGGAATGGGGGATAAAACATTCCAAATACGCTATCAAACTTCTTAACTGTTATGCGCCATACAAGGACCGTGATCCCTTCTGGCAACAACTTTATGATTCAAGAATTTTACGAGAAGACAATCTTATTATAAGGGGTGATCTTAATTTCACCCTCTCTATAAATGAAGTTTGGGGAGCTTCAAAACATATTGACCCCCTGGCCGAGTTCATTTCCAATCTCCTACTTTGCTCAGAATTAATCGATCTCCAACCTTCATTTATATCACCTACTTGGCG
>JZKD02S1432662.1:410972-428900 GCA_000966675.3 Picea glauca
CTGATATTCTGCCTTTGAAAAAGATGCCAAATGTAGTTGAAAAACCTCTTTTTGACCTTATCCCTCAAAACTAGCCTTTGAATTAGACTTGATAATTCAACACCTGTCCATTTGAAATGGTTTCAAACCATTCAAACTCAAAAAATCTCGATCTGGGAAAAAATTTGGTTATTCTGGCCATGACAGGCTTTCACCAGCTAATTTACCCAAAAATCCACTCCTTAGCTGGTGAAAGGCGGAGCTTTCACCAACTAACTAGCAAAATTCAAGACGGGTTAGCTGGTGAAAGCGCAGATTTTTTTTAAAAACAAATTTGTCAGTCATGGAGAGTTTGTTTTGCATGCTTGAATAGTCGATCGACATCTACAAATCCTAATATTTCCAATGGTGCTTTCAAATCTTCATTTGGAGCTCGGTAAGCTAGTCAAATGTTCCCTACAAGATTAGGCATCATTCTTTCAAAAATGCCAGTGCATTTTTTATCGCTAAAATCTGGCTCCAACTGGGATGGAGACCTCCCTGTGAGGTCTCCAAGAACCTGGCAGACCCTGTTCTTTTAGTTTTGGGCATGGAGTCATTCAACCTTTACAATTTATCATCTGGCTATTTTCCAAAGTTTGTTGTTGGCAGATTTCATGACTGTCATCATATTTTGAGCATCCTTGATGTCCTCTGTGGAAAAAGAAAACTGATCGAATTCAAACATCCTCTTTTGCTTAATTATTTTCATAGCCTCCTTGTCCACTGTATGCAATTTTCCTAACCATTGCATCTTCATAAAGACTATCCAATGTGAGATTTTCAAAATCACTAGCCAATTTACTATCAATCTAACTAGAATTATTATGGTGGGTGTAGTGACACAGGCCATTTCCTACTCAACATCATCAAGTGCCATGCCTCAGTTACTCTTGCCTCACCTTTCGTCTATGTGGTAAGTTGGTCAAGTGAAGCTCCAGCCTGCTGAGTCAATAATTGTTGTGTAGACTGAATTACTGCACCCAAGACTGCTGGTGTTGGCAAACCTTCAACAACTGATGATAAACCCATTGATCTAAAGCCCTATGCTTCATTACTTTTAAAGGTACTGGTTTTTCTCATTTACAAATTGACATGCTATAGAAATATTTGATTTTTGAACTTGAGTTTCTATTTCATTACACATTCTTGCCTCTGTTACTTGCAGCTGACCTACAACTCCCTGGAATTGTCTCTGCAAATGGTCCTGAAGCTTGTGGATGTCAGTCTTTTGAGACTCAATTTGAGATAAATGACTTTCACTTTGTTCTTTTAAGGCACCAACATCTTCCTCCAACCAAGGAACTAGGCTTGGCCATGTCCTCTAAATTTGCAAGAGAATGAGATATTTCACTTCTCACTAATGTATTTGCGCCATCGATTTCTTTATCAGGCAATGAAATAGAAGGCTTCTGACTACAATCATCAACCAACAGTGATGTTGAATCATTTGTGGTGGGAAATGTTGAGCCACCTTTGCAGGCACTAATGGTTACTATATTATCTGCTAATTGCTCTACTAGCTCAACTCCTCCAAGTTGCATTAAGTTTATGTGATCAATGCATAATTTCATAGATACTCTATCTGCTTCTTTTTTCTCTTCAACAGGTGAAACCTCTACAAATTTTTCCTTGGTAGTTTGACCACAGTTTTCACCTTCAACCATTGAAACAACAAGAGTTGTCTCCCCTGCATCTGCAACATGTACTAACACTTTGCTGTTAAGTACAATGTCATTGTTGGACTGGGAATTCTGAACATCTTTTTCTGGTGAAGTTTGACAAAAAGTAGATATTGCATCTTTCAGCACCCCACTTGTTTTTCACCTCGGGCAAAGCCAAGTATTTTCAATTGTACACTCTGGGTCAAATTCAACACAGACAGCATGATACCAGAGATCACATGAGTCACATGCAACAAAAGTATCAAGAGATGAAGATTCCTCCTCTTTTGTAGTAACTCCAGCTCGTATTCTGCAGCCATCAATTTTGATCCCTCTCTGTTCCTCCAACATCACAGGCCTGAATAGCACTACAGGATATTGAGCTACTGGATGAGAAAATGATGTTCACCATCAGATTTGCACTTCTGACTGCTCTTCTTGAAAATCTGGAACAAATCATGATATCTCCAATCTAATAGCAGGTGTCTTCTTATCTTCAACTATCTTCAATCATTTTAATTACCACTGATTATGTGCCTGAAAATCTGGTATTGATCGTCATGATGACAATCAATCTTAATATGATCTTCACAGTTACTGATTTTATGCATTGAAATATGAGCTTTAACAACTGAAAATCTAGAAATAAATACATGATGACATGAAGCATCAAATCTCCCTTGTGTCTCTCTGAACATGTGCTCCTTCTAATGCTTCTCAACAAGCATCTTGCTCTGTTGTCTCGTACTTGATGTTTATTCCCTTTTGACTTTGGAGTCATTGAAGAGAAATCTGTGTTTATCGCTTTCACCAGCATGCTTGCCTCCGGGGAGTACACCTTAACCGTTGAAAACCGAGGCTTTCACCAGCTAACATCAACTTAGCAACATGTGTTAACTGGTGAAAATCATTTTCACAAAATTTTTAAAAAAATATTTTGAGGATCAATTTATTTCTAAGATAAAATCTTAAATCCTATGTTTTGATACTTCTAAAATCTGGCGAGCTTATCTGCCTACTCCTACATTAACAATTTGCATTGCTTCTTAATTAGGTAAACTCATGCTTCCAATGAATCCATGTAAGAAATTTATTTGCTGACAACATTCTTGATCTTGATCCCAAAGATAAAATAATGCATAGCCAACAGAGATGTGTTCCGAAAAAATGATAGGAATAGCCTTCATCTGGCCAGAGTATCTTGATCTTTATACTACTCAATGATTCCAGAAAATCAGCAATAGGATCAATAAAATAGTAAAGGAATACCTCTTCAAGCTTATGTTCTGTCTGTAAATGAAAATGATGTTGTTGGATGTCCTCTTTGATCTCAATGATGAATGTGAACTACTCAACCTTTGTCAGAGAAAAATGCAGACTCGGTTTCTGATCTGAGCCCTTCTTTTCTTCACCTTCCTCTTCATATCTACTGCAAACCACTTTTGTCTGCAAATCTAGAAACTCAAGGCTTCCCTTAGTATTTGTTATAGATCTAAAATTATCTCCTGTTGATATGTCAATTTGCTCATCATTTTTCAAATTTTCAAAATGGATAATCTGATCTTCATGGCCATTTAAGATAGTAAATTCATTTGGTACAGTTTCAAAAACATCTATACTATGGACACCATAGTGAATATCATCAATGTCTCAATCACAATGAGAGGTATCCCCTGGAACAGTATACTCTTCATGATTATTTGAATCTTTAGTCAATAAATGAAATTCATAACAACATTTGGGATATAAAAGATCAGCTAAAAAGATTTATTTGCAAAAAAAATGAAAGGCAGCATGAAAATCTGCCAAAGAGATGATACTGGCAACCGGAAGTGACCAGCACCAATCATGAGTGATCCCCTCTAAAGAAAACTCGAAGAGCTTGATCTAAACATCCTCATGTACAATTTCAAGCCGGTGAATAAAGTCATGAAAATCTAACTAAAATTTAGCTGGCACTTCCCACTCTTCTCCTCGAAATATGGGAAGGCTACGTTCCCATTCATCTCTGCTATGCACTGGATTAGCGAAACCAACAATTTTTGAAAAATCACAGAACGCATACCTCTTAGATAAGATCTTGTTCATTTCATACTAGTGGGGTCGCCAACAGATTTCAGAACAGTGGAGTCACCACCGAATTCGTCCTTCATGGAGTCGCCAGATAGATGATTACAGCCAATATAGTGTCCAACCTTTGTCTATCATCAAAGATCAGATCTATGTCGTCTCCCAGGGAAGTTGAGCTTCGATCTCCTCTCCCCGACAACAGCGCCATTTTGTTATCACTCCAAGAAACTCCTTAGGGTTGTAGGCTAAGGATGCTTGGTAACTTAAGAAATCAATAATAATCAAGTGTTTGGAACAATGGGATAACTGATAAGGCTTAGCAAAAAGACAACATGTCATGCCTCTAAATAAACCAATGCTTCGAGAAACTAGATATCAGTTACAATAAATAATCAAGGTATGAAGAAAAACATTCAAGATAACCAAGTACAGATCTGTAGGGTAATGCAAGAATATAAAGAAGATCTAATTCATATCCATGAGCTATATCATAAGATGACAGTTCTAAACAACTGAACTGAATAGAATTAAATATAGAGTAATGGAAAATGTGGACAGACTGATATATAATGACCAAAGAAAACTGTGATTCATATAGCAAGATAGTGTCAAAGTACATAGCCAAAAATGTATCTAGAATTGAACCCTGTATCTATCTTAAGTATGTAGCTTTATAGCTTTACATCACAGTTCTCAGATCCTAAAACAATGGATCTGATATTCTAAAAACAGAAAGTAAACTATATTTACAAAAAACTAGGAAGAGATCCTCAAGATGAGGTCAATCCATATCTAAGAGTAGTAGATTGTTGATGAAGTGTAGTTTTAGCCTCCCAAGGCTGTTTGATTTGGTCCTCCAAAGATAAAATTCGAATTTGGTGAAGTGTACAAAAACCCTGATATTGTGCCTTTGAAAAAGATGCCAAATGTAGTTGAAAAACCTCTTTTTGACCTTATCCCTCAAAACTAGCCTTTGAATTAGACTTGATAATTCAACACCTGTCCATTTGAAGTGGTTTCAAACCATTCAAACTCAAAAAATCCCGATCTAGGAAAAAATTTGGTTATTCTGGCCATGGCAGGCTTTCACCAGCTAATTTACCCAAAAATCCACTCCTTAGCTGGTGAAAGGCGGAGCTTTCACCAGCTAACTAGCAAAATTCAAGACGGGTTAGCTGGTGAAAGCACAGATTTTTTTTAAAATCAAATTTCTCAGTCATGGAGAGTCTTTTTTGCATGCTTGAATAGTCGATCGACATCTACAAATCCTAATCTTTCCAATGGTGCTTTCAAATCTGCATTTGGAGCTTAGGAAGCTAGACAAATGTTCCCTACAATATTCGGCATCATTCTTTCAAAAATGCCAATGCATTTTTTATCGCTAACACCAACTACACTAGGATAGTTATCCCTGAATGAGGATTATAGAATATAGCCATCCATTGGGTTCCACCATTATCAACATGCAGAGACTTGCCAATATATCTAGTATCAATACCATAAATCAGGCATGAACATTTATAGCACAAACACAAGCATCCAACCATTTTTAACTCCATATACATAGAGTATAATGGACCCAACCATAGGCTCAGATGCCCTCATTCTCATCATTTTGGCCACCCTTGTGCCAAGCCATGATACAACGAAGGAGTTATGTACTCACTCATTTGTTCTCTTGCCGCAATTCTTTTTCCTCATATGCTCCCAACTCAGGGCTTGTCACTTCCTAAAACTATATCCCTCATCTGGTTTGTCTCCCCCCTTTTTGTTCTCTTCCCTCATGAATTCCTCCTTGCATATGAGGAAGGTTCTTGACATGTCCTCTTCCTTCTATCAAAATGAGCCCATGGGGTTAATCTAGGTATGGAGGATTGGCACTATGTTGTACATATATTTAACAACTTTCTGTCACTTTAGGAATTCCTCCATACTTCCATTCATTGAGGGTGGTTGGTTTCTCAACCACCCGTCCTCCCTCATTAATTGATTTTCCTTGAAATAAGGGTTAATGGAAATAATATAAACACATCCAAATTAAATATTTTAGCAAAGGGAAAATCATGTCATCTTATCATGATGAATCCTTCTCCATGGTTCCTCACTCTTTCCCTTAGTGGTATCATGGATAGTACTTTTAAGTCTTCAACCCACAGTCAATTGTTGGCATTTTCACTTAAGCAATAATACAATTATAATGCTCATATGCCATGGTGTGGAAATTATTAAACATTATTAATTGTATATTGAGGGAAACAGGGGTATTACAGATGTTTGTATCTCTCACCTTCCTTATGGCTCCCTTACCCACAAATTTTACAATAAGAAGACTCATATCGATAGATAACTTCATGTCAGTTCCGAACATCATCCTTCTCAAAAATTTATTGTCCTAAAAACTATGATTACTCGAGCCATCCGCATATTCACCCCTTAATTCCTCACAAAGGAACAATCCCACCTAACTAAGGCCCTCTTTTCCAATGGATCCTCTCACTTTCAAATCAACCAAGCCTTCCACTCGACCCACAATCCTAAATAAAAAAATCTCTCCATCCTCCTCCCCATCGCTTGCTCCCATTTCTCTTCCCTATATCCAAGGTGCCATTGATTTCATTTCTAAAAAATTTGGCTAAAAGGAATATTAAAACCTTGATCAAACCATGTAAAACCCTCAAACAATTGTTTTGATCTGCCAAAGATAAATCCAACCTGATGCTTGGCCCAAGAGTTTATCAAATTCCTTGCTCCTGTCGAAAATATTTTATATGTCAAACTAGTAGATCCTTCAAAGCCTGTATTAAAGAACATATAGTTGATACTACCCACAATTGAATCTATAGATCAGTTATCATCGAATACTCCTTTAAATATAGACACCTTAATTTTTTTGACCGAACTAAAATATTATCCTCAGCCTCTCACTACTCCTCTTGCCTCATTTAGGAAGCTCTTGAAATTGAAAAGCAACATGATAATTTTAATCGCGAAGATGGCTTTTAAACTTAGCCAATCTTGGAAGACTACCACTCATCACCTTGATAATCAGGCTTCTCATGGCTACTCTACTTTTTCTCTCCATCTTGTTACTCATCTTTCTCTCTATGTTTTTCTCTTTTTCCTTACAATCTAACTGGCCCTACCTCTCACCAGTTTCTTCTTCTCTCTTAAGTTTGCTTACTTCTTTATTTTTCATTTCTCCCTATTCACTTCATTGTATTATCAATATTAATTATCTCTTATTAATATTGTATTTTTAATTTCTCCCTATTCTCTTTATTTTATAATCAATATTAATGATCTCATTTTAATACTATTAATTACCTCGCTTTATTCTTAATATTAATTATCCCATATAAACTTACTTCTATTTTTTGTTTATTGAAGCTAAGGCCCTCTTATTTTCTAGTTTATCACATAACCTTAACGTCAAAATATCATTATTCAAAAAAAAAAAAAAAAATATTTATCTCCTAATCTCAATGGAAAATTTATTTCTTTGACCACTCTCTTTCCTCTCCAATGGTCATTTACTATTATCTTTCCTCCTTAACGGTCATTTACTATTTTTCCTCCTTAAATACAAGCCACACGAACTCTTTTCCAACACATAAGCTTCATTGGTCCCTAATGATGGGTGGAGTGTCCACTCGAAATGTTGGACGTTTCAAAACCTCTTACATAGTGTTTTCTAGAAAACTTGTCTATCATATATTTATATTGTCATCATTCTAGAAGCTTTGTGTTATGTCTAGTTCAAAAAATATAAAGGATAAAACTTCAACTAGTTTTCAAAAACTCTTGTTTTCTCAAGACAATAAGACCTTCAAAAGTAGGGAAGTTATCTATTTGTTGAATATATTGATATGTGATCTAGGTGGATAGCGGTGGCTACCCACCTATTCCACTGGCTCAAAAAACAGTTTTCCATCTTGGCAATTTTTCGACAATTTTTTCGGGTTCCAAACTTTCTGGGTTGTTTTGAGGCCCTAAACGACGTTTTTTGGGGATTTGGGGCCCAATTGAATACCAAAGGAATTAACCTGGGATAGTCAAAAAATGTTCTTCTCGGTTAGACCTTTCCAACGGGCTATCGTGCACCTAAAATGGAGATCATATAAAAAAGTTACGACCCCGCGAAGTTGATGTACTAACTTACCCAAACGGGGCCCACATGACTTTTGGCACTTCATCTCCTAGGGTTAGGTTTTTGGATGTCTATGGTTTTCAGCATTCTTGTTTATTGTAAAAGGCCTTCAGGGCCTCATTGTAACCATATTCTTGCGAATGAGCACATCCGTCACATCTCTTCTCAGATATAAGACACCACCATTCCAGTAAGCTTGTTTTCCATTGCATTTTACAGTTTCAACTTATTTCCTTATTGAATAGAAAACCATTTTTATTGTATCTCTAATATTTTTTGTTAAGCATCTTTTAATAATCTGTATTCATTTCGTTCTTCTCATAAAATATGGATCAGTGGTATCAGAGTGGTCTGCTCCTTGTCATCTTAATGCATGTCCCCAATGAGGTCAAGGTACAAATAATTGGGTCTTGAGCTTGTTTCTCTTGAAGACAAAATCCCTCGCACGCCCAAGTGACCTCTCATGGCAGGAGAAAATAAATATGACAGGATAGGAGATCCTTTCAAAATGTTGCTTGAGGAATCCCTCACGCAACAAAGGAACGATATGATGGATAGTTTCACGCAAATCCTTTGGCGGCTACCAACAGGCGATGCGTCTTCCTCGAGCAGAGGCGCCGCCCCCTTCAAGGTAAAAATCAACTTCGATATTCCTATATTTGAAGGTTAGATAGACGTAGATGTTGTAGACAAGTGGTTGAATCTACTAGAAGGGTATTTTTATGTCCATAACTTTTCAAATAGAGAAAATATTACTTTTTTGCTCCTCAAAGTAGTTCCCCATGTCAAATATTGGTGGGAAACTTTCTGTGAGCAAAAGGAAACAAAGGAACCCTCATTATTTATAGTCACAACCACCTAGGAATCCTTCAGGGATTCTATTGAGGAACAGTACTATCCTGTCGGAAGTTATGATGACTTGTATACCAAATGGACCACATTGTAGCAAGAAAGAGACCAAGCAGTGCCACAGTTCACAAATATCTTCCATGCCTTGCCCACCAAGCTAGGTATCAAAGATTCAGAGCGACATCTAGTTCTCAAGTATCATGGTTCTCTGCATAGATACATCTAGACCGAAATGGAATTTCTGTACATCTCATCCTTGGGCGCGACCTACCGATATGTCGTAAAAATCGAGTTTAGAAGCTCAAACAAAAGATGCATTAATTTGGGCCTTGGAACCCCTCATAGCAAAATCCAGGAAAGGGCAGCCCCAAACCACAGAACAAAGGACAGAGAAAACATGGACAATATCAGGACAACCAGTCCAAGCCGTAAGAAAAGAAGGACACCAAAAAGACAAAGAAATATACCGGGAAGTGGTGAGACTTCCATAATATCCCTTGGCATAACACTGTTGACTGCTGCTCAAAGTAGTCACTGGTGGTCGAAGTGAAAGCCTCTTAATCAAATGTGGGTTCTAACTTTGACTCAGAACCAGAAAGGGGAAGATGGATCATTGACGCAGATCCCAGTGCCACTGTTTCTACCACCAAGCTCTAGCCTGATGAACTAGATGATCCAAAAGAAGGAGAGTGCCTCTTCCATTCACAGATGTGGGTAAAAGGCACCCCCATTGCACTTAATCGTTGATAGCTGTAGCTAGAAGAACCTCATCTTAGTAGAGGTCATCAAGCGGTTGGCCCTACTGGCAACGTCGCAACCACAACCCTACACCATTGGATGGCCCCGCCAAGGAAGCAATCTTCGCGTTAGTCAACAGTGTCAAATGTCCTACGACATAAATCCCTTCAAAGATGAGGTAATATGTGATGTTGCTCCTCTCAAATTTTGTACTGTTCTTTTGGGCCAACCTTATTTATGGAAACGTCATGTTGTATATGCATCTAGGCCTCGTAGTGTTATTATTACTTTGAAAAGGAAATTGTACAGGACACATGAGGTAGTCCCTCCTAGTGTTATTTCCTTGATCTCTGCCAAGCAATGCAGGAAGGTCATATCTCAGACCAAGAAATTTGTCTTCTTCGTGATTTTCCCTCAGAGTGAGTGAAATATTGCAGCCACATCCAGGGCCTCCATGGACGATTTCTCCACACAACAGAATCAAGAGGATAAGTTCATGGAAGAATACTCATATATCTTCTCCTCTCCTACCGGGGTACCTCTACACTGCCAATTCAAGCATCCCATCGATCTGACCCCAGGAGCACCGCTACCCAATGGGGAAATCTACTACCGCTCTCTGTTATAAAACGAGGATATCAAGAGACAGATCCAAGAACTACTCCACAAGGGGCACATCTGTCCCATCTAATCACCTTGTGGGAGCCCAATCGTGCTGGTGCAGAATAAATAGATAATCGAGCCCTGAATAAAATCACATTCCGAAACCTGTACTCGATTCCCCGAATCGACTACCTCCTTGATCAGCTCACGGGGGCCAAATACTTTAGTAAGATTGATCTAAAGTATGGCTACCACCAGGTCCCAATAAAATAGATAGATGTATGGAAGAATGCCTTCAAGTCAAAAGACGGTCTTTTTGAATGGTTGGCCATGCCCTTTGGTTTGACAAATGCTCCAACAAATTTTATGAGGATGATGGACGATATCCTATGACCTTTCACCAATAATTTTGTATTGGTCTATCTAGATGACATCATCATCTACAACAATACTTGGGCGAAACACTTGCATCATATTCAGCAGGTTCTCCACACCCTACGACAGCACAAACTATATGAAAACTTGGAAAAAATATCCTTCAGCATGGACAGGGTCCATTACTTAGGATACATCGTTGATAGGCATTGTGTGCATGTGGATCCAGCCAAGATCAAGTTCATCCATGACTAACCAGCCCCAACCACACTCACTAAACTTTGGAGCTTCTTGGGCCTCGCTAATTTCTATTGCATGTTTGTGTTGGGATTCTCTCATATCACATGGGCCCTTAGCCAAGTAAATAGGGGTGGAAATAAGGAAAAATTTGTGTGGGGCATGTCCCAACAACAAGACTTCGATGACTTGAAGAAGCGTTTGTGCTCATCCTCAGTGCTTTCATTACCGGACCTGCAGCATCCCTTTGAGATCGAGACAGATGCTTTAGACTATGTTGTGGGTGTCGTTCTCACACAACATGGCCACCTCGTGGAATATCATAGTGAGACACTATCAAATGTTTTTTGTAAGTACCCTACTTATGATAAAGAAATGTACTCCATTGTGCAAGCCTGTCGCTAGTGGAGACATTACATTCTTGGGAAGGAGACAATCATCCACACTGATCACAAGCCACTACATTTCATGCAGGCCCAAGGAAAATTGCAGAATGACCGCCATCATAAGTGGTCAACATAGTCATAATAGTTCCACCTCAACATCAAGAATAAAATAGGAAGTACCAACCAATTTGTTGACTGCCTCAGTCGACCTCCAGTCGTGGAACTCACCACGGTGCTAGACTCTTGCGGCCACGAGACCTCTGGATGGCCCCACCTCTACGAGACAAACCCTGACTTCTCCACCACCTACCAAATGTTGGGCGCCAACTCAGTGGTCGTTAATTTCCATCTTTAGGATGGGTTGGTGTGCCTTCTGGGCCATCTCTACATTCCATCAAGAGAGTGTGTGAAGTTTATTTGGGAAGCTCACTATAGTTGGGTGGCAGGACACTTTGGCGTCGAAAAGACTGTAGAAATGTTGCAGAAACATTTCTATTGGTCGAAACTTTGACAGAATGTCGGTAAGTATATCAGGGCATGCACCGCCTGCGCTATTGCCAAACCGACCAATAAGAAATAGGGCATGTACATCCCTCTGCCTACTCCTAACAGATTTTTGGAATCCATATCTATGGAATACATGTTGGGGCTCCCGTCCACCAAGAGGGGAAACGACTGTGTTTTTTGGTTGTTGATCGCTTTTCCAAGATGGTGATTCTATCCGCCTACAAGAAGAACATCATAGCAGACGCCACTGCCAATCTCTTCTTTGAACGAGTATGGGTACATTTTGGGATCCCATAATCCATTATCTTAGACCGTGACAGTAGGTTCCTCATCTCATTCTGGTTGAGCCTCCAGTCATTGTTGGATACCAAGCTCACAAAATCCACTACCTTCCACCCCCTAGACAGATGGCCAAACTGAGGTCGTCAATCGGATGGTCGTACATATCCTGCACATGTACAATTCAAAAAACCCCCGCACATGAGATGAGATTCTTCCCTATGTCAATCATATCTACAACCGAGCCCTACATAGCTCAACTGATCACAGCCCCTTTCAGGTGGGGTTGGTATTCCATCTATTGGGCCCCATGGATGTTGCACTACCCCTGGCGACCACCTCAATCGAGTTGTCCCCTGCTCCACCAAAAGATAACAAAGCCACCTGGTTCAATGAGAGGATCCAACACATCCACCAATATGTTCAAGATATTATACAGAAGTCTAATGCCAATTACAAGCAATGTCATGATCAACATCGGGTGCCACATAAGTTTCAGGTGGGCGACAAAGTTTGGTTGCATTTGCATAAAGAACGCCTTACAAGGCCCCGTCAGAAGCTCCACCCACTTCGTTATGGTTTGTACACCATCACCAAGGCTATGGGTGACAATTCTTTTGAGCTCAACATTCCCCCCTTCCTTGGTCTGCATCCAGTCTTCAACGTGGCTCTTCTTCGGCCATATTTCCCACCATTATTGGACACCTCAGAGATAGAAGAGTAGTTGACACCAACAGAGCTCAACCCTGACTGCATGATATAGGAATCCAGTGATCATATTTTGGACACAGAGATCAAGTGCACTCGATAGTAAAGGATCCAGCTTTATCGAGTCATCAAAGCAAGGCAACTCCTACACCAAGGCAAGTAGCTCATCCGGGGCCAAATTCAGTAGAAATCTCCTCATCTGATGGGGGAAATAAATGCAATGAATACCATTGATTCCTAAGGAGGGAAGATTGATCCAGGTGGATATCAGTGGCCACCCACCTATTCCACTGGCTCGAAAAATAGTTTTCCACCTTGGTAGTTTTTCGGGTTCCAAACTTTCGGGGTCGTTTTGAGGCCTTAAATGATGTTTTTTGGGGATTTGGGGCCCAAGTGATTGTTAAATCACTAACTTGGTCCAGTCAAAAATTGTTCTGCTCGTTTAGACCTTTCCAACGAGCTATTGTGCGCCTAAAACGGAGATCGTATGCAAAAGTTACGACCTCGGGAATTAGATGTACTAACTTACCCAAACGGGGCCCACATGACTTTTGGCGCTTCATCTCCTAAGGTTAAGTTTTTGGATGTCTAGGGTTTTTTACATTCCTTTTTATTGTAAAATGTGTTTAGAGCCTCATTGTAACCATCTTCTTGTGAATGAGCACAGTCGTCACATCTCTTCTCAGATATAAGCCATCACCATTCCAGCAAGCTTGTTTTCCGTTGCATTTTACAGTTTCAACTTATTTCCTTATTGAATAGAAAACCAGTTTTACTGTATCTCTATTATTTTGTGTTAATCATATTTTAATAATTTGTATTCATTTTGTTCTTCTCATAAAATCTGGATCAATATGAGTTAAAAAATAATCAAAATAGTAACAACGTTAAGTCTTCCATAAATGATGCATAAGAACTAATTAAGCATGATATTTACAAAAACATTCAAATTTGTGGCATAAAATCATATAATCAAGCAACAAGTAACCAAACCTATACTAATCTAGCTAATTCTCTTGAGAAACAAAAAATATTTAATTTTATAAGAGTCCCCCTAAGATGGGTTAGGTAGATACAGATGATAAATTGTAGCTATTGCACCTAAATTTTCTAGAATTCCTACTTGATGAACAATGTTTTTAGTGATAATGTGAACAAAGATTATACCTTAGTCTTTTTTTGATATTCTTATATACTCTAAATCAAAATAAGATGAGGAGCATTGTTGTCTAAATCTTGATGAGGAGCGTTATTGTCTAGGCATCAAAGTTGAAGACTAATTAGAATCCCAAAAATAAAATAGTTATAAGAACCTTCACATACTTGTCATCGTGGAAAAGAACTCCCCATTCTTGGTCATGATAAGGCGCTACTTGATCTAGATCTACAAAATCCAAAGAAAAAAAGATTAATAAACAAATACAAACCCAACTAAAATCGTTTATATTTCCTTCAAAGCTTGCTCTAAGATCTATATTGATATCTATTTATACGTTTATGTAGATTAATTTTGGCATACATTATAAGGTTGTGATGTTCATTTATAATAAATTGGAACAATGATCCATGATTGAACACCACTACTTATACCTACAACAAAATCCATAAAGATTGATTACCATCTGATTTGATATGCATATGAAAAAAAATATATATATATATAAGAACTCAATTAAAACCTAATGATAAATTATTTAATGTTTTATCTCGTTAATTGGTTGATGATGTGGTAGTTCAATTACTACATTGAACTTCTCTTGTCTTTGAGAAATTTTTATTTTCTATTAACGACTCCAACCATGAGAAGGTGGAAGCTCGTATGGCCCCTCCCCCGCCGTCCTCACATCACTCTCATTTCCCTATACCCAATTTAATTAGTAAACAATGCACACACACATCATAATGGCAGAGAGGAAAAACTTTTAAAAAATAAAAACACCATATATAAAGTGTTAAAGGCAACATAAAAGAACATGAAAAGTACAAATTGTATGTCAAAACACATCTATCATACAACACGTTTGTCTACTATACAATTTCCTTCTAGGTTGATTTTTTTAAGAAGGTCCACGATTCTAATGTCAACATCTTTTTCTTCTCTCGATTTAGTTGCTTGTTGAGAATGCAAAATATGCCTTCATGCATGCGGCTAAGTAGGACCCACATCTACAATTAAATCTAACCATTTATAATTTACCTCATTCATATTATATGAACATAAAAAAATATAATTTCAAAGTCACCTTGTTCATAGTACCTCGTTTAGTAGACATGATGATAGGGCCAACCTCTAGTTGATCACCACCAACAACCTCGAAAATAAACACTTCATCCATAACAACATCTTCATGTGCCTGCAATAACATTTTTAGTTATTTTATGATTCATAAACCCTAATACTATTTATAATTAACCATTCATAATATATTTAACTTATTTACCTCCTTATTGACATTAGAAGTATTATGTGCCTTGTTTTTCTTCATTTCTACCAAGGCTTTATATCCTCATGTCAAGGAAACTTTTAGATATTCATTAGTGGGCATAATCCTATAGTTGGTTGACTACAAATCATAACATAACGTAGTTCAATAATGAAATATTTTAAAATTATAGTTGAGCAAATCATTAATGAAAGATTTTAAATTTTAGAACTTACATATTTCCCTTTTGTTTTAACATAGCCTTCTAGGCCAATTTTGTGTTACCCAACCTTTTCCAATATAGCCTTTGTGGCATTCGAAATATCTTTGAGCCCAAGAAAAGTTTGAAGTGTATTTTAATGTGATTTAGTTAGTTGGGTCAAATGCACAAATATAAGTTCAATGCATATTATATTAGATTTACCTTTCTTACTCTCATACTTTTGGCAAGATTCTCTCTTTTTTCATCTCTTCTCTTTATCGTCCTCCACTTGTGCATCCCACTTGTTTTGGGGAACTAGTGCAGTAGCAGAGGAGATTAGTGCAGTAGTTGTCCCACGTTACTTTCAAATACTTCCCTATCATAGAATCAGCCATATTTTGGTTGAATAATTGACCAAAAATATTTGTCGTGTGTTTCATAAACTCCTTTTAAAACTCTAGCTTTGAGATTGATATCCAGTTAATATTGTCAGTATGAAAGAGAAAATGACTTCTCGTGCAACTGTTGATAAAAACAAGTTATTCCCCGCCATTGCAATCATATATTATGATTAGACTTATAATATCAACATAAAAATATACATCATTGTATAAAATGAAAATAATTTTATGGATTAGTAATTACCATGAATTTTGAATCCCTTTAATGGGACCAATCCTTTGTCCATGTGTAAAGAAATAGGTAATTCTCCAATTCTCTTGGCAATTATGCCCAACCAGGGACTCACCTCAACATCTAATGTAGGGTGATCGGAAGGACCATGAATAGAAGGTGGAGTAGTACTATGTGACATAGTAGAAGGGGCACCAATAGTAAGTCCAATTGTATGGTCACTAGCAGTAGCACCAAGAATAGAGGCACTACCAACACCACGAGGAGTAGAGGCACCAGAAGTAGATTCAGGTGTGTTATTGCCTATGTCGGGGAATCCAATCTCAAGAACATCTATAAAAAAAAAAAACGTATGCCAGGTACTTTAATTCATGAAAAATCATATATTCTATACATTAAAGCAATCGATCAAATCAAATTTCAAAATTTCATACATTGTATTGATTGATTTTTGCAATCAAGTATGTTTGTCTTTTCATGCTTTCTTTATAGGTATCACCCATCAAACTTTTAAGTTCTTCTACTCAATCCTAACCATTTTTCCAATAGAATTGAAAGGATTAGGATCATCATAGTAGTCACGATCGTCACAACCATGATGAGGCGATGTGGATGCATACAAACAACCAAAAGTTAAGATGTATTAGAACATCAATAAACATTGATCAAAACACTATAAATGGTATATTAGATTACCTTCCCTACATCAATACTTTTCCCTCAATCAACCTATAACATAAACATAGGTATGTTAATTAGATAAAAGAAGCATATATACTATAAAACCAATGTAAATCATTTTCAAACACAATATTCAATAAATGACAACCATAAATTGTAAAACATAATTACCTCTTTCCTTAATTTGATTCAAATATTAATAGATCAACGTGTCATTTTAAAAAGACTTGCCTAGAATACCACGGCTATATTACCATGGTAAACACTTGCTTAGAAAAATTTCTCAAAAAGGAAGACATTGGTGCAAGCAATGGACTTTCCAGATATGATAATGGGACATTAAGTTTTGACAAAGCATGTTTTGACATTAATTTTGTTTGCAAATTAATTTTGTTCATGAACAAATTCAAAAATTACTTAGGCATTCATATTTGATATAAATTTTAGCATGCAATTTATACTCAAAACAAATAAAACAAGTGCTTTATTATTTTTATTTGAAAAAATACCTTTATTGTAATCCTAATCATCATCATTAAAACATCACATTCATCTTCCCCACATGTACACCACAGTGGCCGATCATATTATTCATCACCTAGCGGAGTATATAAGAGTGCATCTTCAAAATATTCTATTGCAGTGCATGATAGAGCCATTTATAATTTGGGTTGGATGGTTGCGATGAAATGATGCCATGGGGCACGTATAGTTATCTTATCAACAAACATTTACTTTCCAAGCATGTTCTTCTAGTTTTAGCTGACAGAAAAGTAGGTGTCAAGGAGGCTGATAATAATTTTAATCGTGTAATTAATAAAACTCAACAAGAGAAAATATCTATGGTCGAGGTGTTACCATTAACCTAATATTTGTAGGAAGGCATATGTTATCACTGAAATTTCGTCTGCAAATGGTTACAAGAATCCAGCATCATCAAATAGTTATGAGGTCACCCATCGACCAAAATTACCACAAAATCATTTCCAAAGGGTCAAAAACTATACAACCAGTGACAAAATTAAAGTGCGCTATGACTACACAGGGGGCGCGTGAACATGCACAAAATAGAAATGCAGGAAAAGCGCACATGCGCCCGATGCGGGACTGTGGTCGCTAAAAGCCACGCACATCTGAGAATGGTGCATTTATGAGAGTGGTCGACCTCCCACCCACTTCCGTTTCATCTTCTAAGTTGATTTGACACTCAAATCTGGACTGGATCTGACTGGGTGGCTGGTCAAATACCTAAAAATGCCCTAATTAGCCTCTTTTCACACTACAAGCTGGTTTCACAATACCTCAAAGAGGTGTTATAAAACAAGGCCATGGGTGCACTTCATTCTTAAGGAATTTCAATAGCAAAGTTATGTTGCTACTATTCTCTTGAGGAATCCTCTATTCTCAT
>JZKD02S1432662.1:473151-501675 GCA_000966675.3 Picea glauca
TTAATTATATTATAATATGATTAATTTATATCAAAGGGGCACTTAAGATTATTAATATTCATTAATACCTAATCCTTCAGACTTCGACGAAGATTCCTCATCGGGCTTTTATGAACCCAAATCTCCCGAATGCCGAAATTCCGAAGAGGGTTCCACGTAGGTTATATTATAGTGCAATATGATATTAAATATACTACAGTATGATGTAAATAAATCACATCAAACATTTATTATAATCAATCACATCAATATAACCTCGTTTAATTTAATTGTGTCTAATATTCATGCAAACTTTAGAATGCAGGGAGGTAAGTTTGGGCCTTCGGCCCTTTTAGCTTGTTCCCTCTATCATCCTTGAACATCTGGAGTCCCGAACTCCCGGAGCTACGGAGAGGGTCCCACTCCTACCATACCTTTATGCAAATATTATTTATTATATTGTCATATAATATAATTAATTCCACGTTTATTATAATATTGGGATATGGGAAAATAGGTTCGGCCTTCGGCCGTTTTTCTCATACGCTCTATCTTCCCAATCATCCTAGAGTCTCGAAGCTCCAAACTCCCGAAGAATCCACGCTTACACGTGACTTCGCATTTAATATTAAATTAAAAAGGGTAAAGAGGGTTTGTACTTTATTATGTGCCAATATGACAATAACTCATTTAAAATATTTATAATATTATATTACATGTTTTCGGAGATTGTGACCAGGTTTACAAGGTCTCCAAATTTTTATTAATATTTGAAATAATTGAGAGAGAGAGAGAGAAAGAGAGAGAGAACTCTGGGTCAAGCTCCGAAGTGACCCCATTTGCACACATTACCACACCATTTAATATTCAATATTATAATGAAAGAAAAGATATTGAGGTCCACCCCCTTCGGCTCTCCAACACCCCCTTTATACTCAAATATCGTGGAGCCCTGGAGTACCAAAGCCCTGAAGTGGCCCCACTTATACACCTTTCCACATTATTTAATATTTAAAAGGAGTTGGCTTCATTCATGTGTAACCATTTCAATAAACCTTATTATAATATAATATCATATATTATACCCCTCGAAATTTACCCCCGGGTTTTAAAATTCTCCAAGAAATAATTTAATATTGGAAAGGAAGGAAAGATGTCCGGGTCCTCACCTTCGTCTCTTCCCCGCAATTCTTCATTGTTTAAATAACCCGACGTCCCCCAGAGTTCTGGAGGGGACCCACTCGTATTACAACGTAATATAAATACAATGAGTAATTTTGAATTATAATATAATTAATTGCAAATAAAGGGTTTTTGTATTCAATTAGGTCAATTTGATTGCAATCAACTATAATATCATATAATTGATTATATTTATTGCATTTGCAGTGTTTGTACAAGGAAAGGTAGGGTTTGGTCTCCGACAATTATAGCTCATGAGATCCATCACCCAGACATCCTGGAGCTTCGAACTCCCAGAGTTCTGAAGACCATGAGATGTTTAAAGTGTTTGTTCACGGGTTATTCCCTGGTGTATTTTGGCATTAAAAATAATAATAAATTATATTCTCTTGGTCTTAGGCCTTTAACGCTCCAGGAACTTTATCCTCTATTTTCAGAATAAAATAATAATAAAATATGTATATAGAAATATCTATACATATATTTCTATATCCATGCATGGCTATGTTTCTTGGAGGATTTAAAGGAAAAATATTTTCTCTTATGGAAAAATAAGAGAAATGAAAATATAGTTTTCCAGTCTTTGTAAAGTGATTTAATAATAAAAAAAATCCAAGGAAATTTCTCCATTCTGGAAATTAAAAATATAATGATAATCTCTCCCTTCTTGCGGTTAAATGAGTAAATTTTATTTCCTTATTACTGTGCTTTACTACTCTTACTTAATTTAAGGAAATGGTACTAATAAAAATATTTACCTCCACAGTAAATTCAGTGTTTCTACCAGGATTTACTACCCTCCAAAATTTAAGGGGATTCTTCCCAAATTTAGGAGATTTAACACAATTTAAATATAAATGTTTATTTATGTCCCAAATAGAATTTTGAGAACTTTTGTGCTTTAATTCATTTAGACCAATTTCATGTTTATGTCCTAATTATTTTCCCTCAATAATTATTTATAAGGACTTTTAATGGTTTCCCATATCTGGGATTTTTTCCTAAAGTCCACATATATATGATATCATCTAAGCTTTCTAGCATAGGATTTGAGGACATACTAAAAAATAATACTCTTATGTAGAAAAATCACTCTTGCTTCTTTCAGATGTTTTATAGAGATTTTTAATTGCTCAGCCATCATTTCCCAAGCATACATTAAACTGTACAACATAGTCAACCACAACATCCACTCCCAGAAACCTTATTTGAGCACATAGATATTCAAGGGATAAGGAGTTAAATCAAATGAGCTTCAACTAAGACATTCTCTTTATTTTACTTAAATTTCTCAAGCCACTTTTGTCATAAATTAAACTTACACGGCTCTTAAAACACAGTCTGTAACTTTCTTTGAGCTTGACACTACAAAGATTTAGCAAAAATATACTTATCTAGGGCCCCAAAAACACTGCAGCTTTTGAAATGGGTTCCCTTTTCCTCCCAACCGTAGGCACAACAACTCCTGGAAGGAGTTACTGTTGGTCACCCCCTAGCCAGGTCATGATTCTCTAAGAGAGACTCTTCCTTTTGTTCAGCAACAACTAGGGACAGAGATCACTCTCCTCTTCCCACATGAATTTAGCAGATTGTTTCTCTCTCTACCAAGCAAGGGGGTATGCAATGAGTCCTTCCTCAATCACTCATCTTCTTGCAACCTTGTTTAGCATCTTGGACTGAATAAGTTGCCCAGCAAATTCCTATACCCAGAACAAATTTCTTTTTCAGTTCTCTTCAGAACCAAAGAATTGCACATGCTCTCCCTCTTCAGAAAAATGGTATCCAAACTCATTCCGCTACTTTCTCTCTCTTTGCCCACGATTTTCCTTTCACTTCCTGCCTCCTTCAGCAATATTTCATGGGTCAAATCCCCCAATTCGTGGGTCAACCTAGAATCTTGTAGATGGGTACGTTTCTACACATGCTTCTAAGGCAAGGCAGTTTTGGTACAAAACCCATTCTTGTTCATAAATGTGGGAAGTTGATATTTCAACTACCCGCTTCCTCCATTAATCACAATTCTAGAAAATGGGAAATCTGGATTTTTCTTGAATTTTAAATTGCAAGGGAAATTTCCTCATTGTTTCCCTCTCATGGCATCATGACCTGTATAGGCAATCCCCCCCTGAGTAGTTGTCCAACATTTTCCTTTTTACATTAGTAGTATAAATATTTACAATTGTTTTAGAAAAATATAGTTATATTTAAAAGATGGGGGAAATAGGGTATTACAACTATTGTATCATAAATATAAGCACGAACTTCCCTATGTATAGACAAGTGAGCACGAACTTCCCTATGTATAGACAAGTGAGCACGAACTCCCCTATGTGTCAGCAAGGAAAGAAAAAACTCTTGTATCGACAAGATAAGCACGAACTCCCCTATGTATTGGCAAGATCAGCATGAACTCTCCTATGTATCACAAATATGAGCACGAACTCCCCTATGTATCGGAAAGATGAGGACGAACTCCCCTATGTAGGAAGACAATTCGAAAATTTTCTAAGTGTCTTTTTTAATGGCAAGAAACAACAAGAGCTTGAGTTCAAAAGTTCATAACTTTCTCATACAATGTCTTATTGATGCGTCATTTTTTGCAACATGGAGAGAATAAGGAGGGGGTTCTAGTGAGATACCTTACAAATCCATTCAATCATTTGAGTAGATTCATGTTTAATGAAGGTCATGGTTAATGAGGCTTACCTGATGGGAAATCCTTGGTGATCGTTATGGCACTTCTGGACCTCGTATTTCAATTTCGTCAATGGAATTGGAATTTTGATCCCGTAAAACACACATATAGCATGTTTCAGGAGTGAAAACTCCAATTTAACCAATACCCAAAATTGTGAGCAAAGACGTTTTTTAATGAAAGTTCGGACCCCATTCTCACTACTACTTTGCCCAAATTCAGTTATGCCAATTCCTATGGAATCTATGTTATATAGGATCTTAATCCATCCATTATAACTAAAGTCATATGTCAGTGGCTAAGAAATATTATCTCGTGAAAACAACCAACTGATGTTTGGAGCACTTCCCACTTAGTATGCGACAAGAGTATCGATTCTTTTTTGAGATGCAATTCAAAGCCAACTTGTTCCCTGTAGATGTTGTAATTTACCCACATAACAATAAAAAATACTTCCATGATCAAGGTTAGTCATCAAATCAAGAAGGTGAAAAACGTGTACGTTGGCATGGTATGCATAATGAAAGTTGTTGGCTACACACACAGACTCAATCATGACTGTAACATGGAGAATATTAGGTACGGTAGGCAATCAGTCATTAGTTATCCAGTCATGCATGGAGTGTTTAATCATTGGAAATGATAGGAACCTGACTAACATGTGCAACGAGAAGGATCTAAACTAGAGGAGAATAGGAGAGGCCTCAAGATGAAAGTATGTCTTGTTGATATAGTCTATGTCGTCGAGAGAAAGAAGAACATTGTCAATATGCTCAATGTTAATGAGGGTTCGACATATTTATGTTGTCACATCAGCGACAGAAGAGGGAAACTTGCCAACAAACATTGTGCATCAGAGGGAATGAAAGGAATCTTGTCAATACACCATGTATCGGTGAAGATGAGATGAACCTCATTGATACACCATGTATCGGTGAAGATGAAAGACCGACCTTCGGTGTATCATTGTTCAAGGATTGATGGTGTCGATGTATCAACACCCATAAAATGATCGATGTCAATACACTAGAAACTGGCAAAAGAAAATGTCTAAGTGTTGTCCCTTCCTATGTATCGGAGGCAAAGAGAGGATGATTGTCGGTGTGTCAACGAAGAAATCACTAACTTTTTGATATTGGTTATATCGATGAGGAAAATATTAACCCGTCGATATAGCCATAATCAATGGGTTAGAAGTTTGAAAAGAATTAATTGAAAGTTCGAGAAAGTATATCAATGAAGAAAAACCCAAGTCGTTTATATGGGCTATAACAGCGGAGGAAGAAGGATGTTCACCGTACAAACTCTATCGATGAGGGAAAGAGGATGCTCATTGATACACATTGTATCATCGAAGGAAAAACTAAGCTCGCCAATATACAACATATCGGAGGGCCAGAGTCTTCTTTAAAATTGTTGAAATGGTAAAGTATGGAGAGTGAGAAGAGAGACTTGGTATTTTTCATTTGCATGAGAGAGTCTGAGAGGCTTTCCAGTAGAAAATTTTAGCAGCCGGAGGGGGGGGGGGCATTTCTTCTCTTAAAGAAAAGGTAAAATAAGAATTTAGGGATGGTGTTGTGCTCACACAACATATTGACAAGTTAGAGGCATGTTCAGAGAAAGTAGGTTCCATTAGCACTACTTTGGCTAAAATACTCATCATTCTTCTTATTTATGCAAATAATATTGTTCTTTTTCCAAAGAGCCCCTCCAATATTAACAAATAACTTAGAACTCTCAAATATTTTTGTGTTATCTCTGGAATACAATAAATACCAAGAAGATAAAGGTTGTGATCATCAAATCTAGGAAAATCACCTACCTTAAATTTGTGTATGGAAATAACAAATTACAAGAAGTTACATCATATAAAATCTTTGAGTTGATCTTCATCGCAAGATCAATTGGAACTATAGTGTAGAAAGAAGGACTAATGGAGGCTAGAAATAATATTTTGGTCTTGAGAACAACTACACTAAAACATATTTATGGGTTTAGGGGGGAATGCCTCTCAAATATGCTTTTAACTCTCACTATTGCATTTGGGGTCAAAATTTGACGCTCATTCTATCTTTGTAATGTTGGTTAAACGTCGAATACAAATGTTCCTCTCATTGAATAAACATTGGGTACATGGTGTCAAAATAGTGTACTTTATTACACTAGATCCTCTCCAATCTTAACAAACAACTTAGAACTCTCAAATATTTATGTGTTATCTCTGGAATACAATAAATACCGAGAAGACAGAGTTTGTGATCACCAAATATAGGAAAATCACCTACCTTAAATTTGTGTATGGAAATAACAATTGTAAGAAGTTCCATCATATAAAATCTTTGAGTTGATCTTCATCACAAGTTCAATTGGAACTATAGTGTGGAAAGAAGGACTAATGGAAGCTAGAAATCATATTTTGGTCTTGAGAACAACTACACAAAAACATATTTATGGGTTTCGGGGGAAAGTCCTCTCAAATATGCTTGTTACTCTCACTATTGCATTTGGGGTCAAAATTTGATGCTCATTTGAACTTTGTAATGTTGGTTTAACATCGAATGCAAATTTCCCTCTCGTTGAATAAGCATTGGGTACATGGTGTCAAAATAACATACTTTATTACACTAGATGTCAATTTTGAAATGCCACGTCATCCTCTTATCGATGTGTAGTTGACCTCTTCAAATCCAGGCTACAAAGCAATAACAAAAAAAATTCAACTGTCACCGCTTAAGCAACGTGAAATCAACTTGTCAACTATAGTAGCGACATATAGTCGATGTCTTATATGTCGCTTAATCAATGTTAAGTCAACACTACATTTTTTTCACATCTCTTGTTCGATGTTGACAACATCGCTTAAGTGACACAATGTTTTTATAAAACAAAACCAAAAAAAAACTATTGTGGTGTGGCAACCTCAGAGAATGCCATGTGGTGACATGATCAATCTTATGAGGTAATTCAAAGAGACATTTTATGATTTTTTATTTTTATGTGTTTTAGAAAGGAAATGATACTCACTAGTTAATTTAAATAGAAATTGTTGCTACTACAAAATTTTTGTCCCATATTTATACATATTCCTTATAAAAGTATAGTTGTAAAGAAGAGATTAATCCTACAACTATTGCACCTACAATTAAAATGAAATGAACAAAATAGATAATAACACGTGAGAAATAGGAGGTGGCTTATCTCATGTCACAATTAGGGCCCTTAAAATCCTTCTAATGCACCAAACTTCCAAGATAAGATCCATGTACAAGAGAGGATACAAGTTTGACAAAAACACAATTACAATATTGCGCACTTCTTCCTTCATGCTTGGTAAAGGTGAATGTGGCATGGAGGCAAAGGTAGAGTTCCACCTTCAAATGATGTAAAGGTGAATAATTACACATATCAAATACCACCAAAAACATATGAAATGATCAACCAAATATAATGATGTTGTCCAAAGGGTAACAATTGTAATGTACCTTCATATCAACAACAAGAGTAGGGTTTGTCAGTCTAAAATTTTCATTGATGGCAGCGATATGCACACTAGTCAATTTTCAAGATTTCAAACCAATGCTAATATAGCATTCAAAAATTTCGACATGCACCATTTTCAAGATGATAACACTTATAAATTGATGGCATTACAAATCACCATAAGTATATTCACTTATTTCACATATCAAAACCCATCTCTGAAATGGCATCAAATAGATTCAACTCAATAATTGCATGGAATCTCCTTATTAGAGGGCTTATTCACCTTCAAGGATGATCTATAGCCATTATAAAATTCAAAACAACAGCTACAACAGATCTAGAGAAACTTTAGATTCGCAGCAACCGCTACATGCAATATGTAGCAACCACTACAAACAATTTGTAGCAACTGCTACAACTCTAATAAATATATTGTATCTCTTGAAGTATGATCTGGGTATTTGAGATTTTTTGTGGGTGTGTCCATTGCAGTGTAAAATTTTCCTCTACCAAAAATCATGATGATGCAAATCACAAATTTTGATTTATAGACAAATCATTGTATAGAAAACAAACAACTTAGAACTAGATCCCCTCCAATACACTAGATCCCCTCCAATATTAACAAACAACTTAGAACTCTCAAATATTTTTGTGCTATCTCTGGAATACAATAAATACCAAGAAGACAAAATTTGTGATCATCAAATATAGGAAAACCACCTACCTTAAATGTGTGAATAGAAATAACAAACTGCAAGAAGTTCCATCATATAAAATCTTTGAGTTGATCTTCATCACAAGCTCAATTGGAACTATAGTATGAAAGAAGGACTAATGGAAGCTAGAAATCATATTTTGGTCTTGAGAAAAACTACACAAAAACATATTTATAAGTTTACGGGGAAATTCCTATCAAATATGCTTGTTACTTTCACTATTGCATTTGGGGTTAAAATTTGACGCTCATTCGATATTTGTAATATTGGTTAAACATCAAATACAAATTTTCCTCTCGTTGAATGAACATTGGGTACATGGTGTCAAAATAATGTACTTTATTACACTAGATGTCGATTTTGAAATGCCACATCGTCCTCTTATCGATGTGTAGTTGACCTCTTCAAATCCAGGCTACAAAGCAATAACAAAAAAAATCTAATTGTTGTCGCTTAAGCAATGTGAAATCAACTTGTCAGCTATAGTAGCGACATATAGTCGATGTCTTCTATGTCGCTTAATCGATGTTAAGTCAACACTACATGTTTTCACATCTCTTGTTCAATGTTGATGATGTCACTTAAATGACACAATGTTTTTATAAAACAAAACCAAAAAAAACTATTATGGTGTGGCAATCTCAGAGAATGTCATGTGGAGACATGATCAATCTTATGAGGTAATCCAAAGAGACATTTTATGATTTTGAATTTTATGTGTTTTAGAAAGGAAATGATACTCACTAGTTAATTTAAATACAAATTGTTGCTACTACACAATTCGTGTCCCATATTTATACATATTCCTTATAAAAGTATAGTTGTAAAGAAGAGATTAGTCCTACAACTATAAATGAAATGAACAAAATAGATAATAACACTTGAGAAATAGGAGGTGGTTTATCTCATGTCACAATTAGGGCCCTTAAAATACTTCTAACGCACTAAATTTCCAAGATAAGATCCATGTACAAGAGAGGATACAAGTTTGACAAAAACTCAATTACAATATTGCTCACTTCTTCCTTCATGCTTGGTGAAGGTGAATGTGGCATGGTGGCAAAGGTAGAGTTCCACCTTCAAATCATGTAAAGGTGAATAATTACACATATCAAATATCACCCAAAACATATGAACTGATCAACCAAATATAATGATGTTGTCCAAAGGGTAACAATTCTAATGTACCTTTATATCAACAACAAAAGTAGGGTTTGTTAGTCTAAAATTTTCATTGATGGCAATGATATGCACACTAGTCAATTTTCAATATTTCAAATCAATGCTAAAATGCCATTCAAAAACGTTGTACATGCACCATTTCCAAGATGATAACACCTATAAATTGATGGCATTCCAAATCACCATAAGTATATTCACTTATTTCACATATCAAAACCCATCTCTGAAATGGCATCAAATAGATTCAGCTCAATAATTGCATGGGATGTCCTTATTAGAGAGCTTATTCACCTTCAAGGATGATATATAGCCACTCTAAAATTCAAAACAACAACTACAATAGATCTATAGCAACTTTAGATTCGCAGCAACCGCTACATGCAATATGTAGCAACCACTACAAGAAATTTGTAGCAACTGCTACAACTCTAATAAATAGTCTATAACTCTTATAGTGTAATTTGGGTATTTGATATTTTTTGTGGGTGTGTCCATCACAGTGTAAATTTTTCCTCTACTAAAACTCATAATGATGCAAATCACCAATTTTGATTTATAGACAAATCATTGTATAGAACAACTACATGTATTTAGTAGCAAATTATACATGTGTGATAAACAATCTATATCTCTTAAAGTACAATCTAGAATAATAAAATGGACCTAAATCCCTCTCCTACCATGAACTACAACTTTTTATTGTATTTTTAAACAATGACTAGTTAAAGAAGTTGAAGTTCAAAAGAAAGAGACGAGAAAGGATTGTGCAAACTACAGACTATGGCTTATAAATAAATCAAAGAGTTTAAATGAATCAATGCAACATATCAAAGCATTCACCATTAGACAAAAATGCATGCCAAAATTCATGTCAAAACAAAGAGGAGAAGTTTAGGAACTACACACAACGTTCATTTGTCTACAAAATAAATAAAACCCCATATGTATAATCTTCCCATCACTAAAACTATCTAGGAGACTAGGAAATTTAAATGACTCACAATTGTATTTTGAGTCATGCCCAATGACATCATCATGATCATCATCCACCAAAATACACCTACATAGAGTTACATTGTCATCATTCTAGAAGCTTGGTTTTATGTCTAGTCCAAAAAATGTAAAGGATAAAACTTCAACTAGTTTTCAAAAACTATTGTTTGCTAAAGACAACAAGACCTTCAAAAGTAGTGGAGTTATCCTATTTGTTAAAGATATTGATAAGAGTTAAAATATATATATATCAAAATAGCAACAAGGTTAAGTCGAATACATAGAAACTAATTAAGCATGTTGCTTACAAAAACATTCAAATTTGGGGCATAAAAGAATGTATTCAAGCAACAAGAAACCAAACATATACCAAGCTAGCTAAATCTCATGAGAAACAAAAATATTTAATTTTATAAGAGTCCCCCTAAGAGGGGTTGGGTAGATACAAATGATAAATTGTAGCTATTGCACCTAAATTTTCTAGAATTCCTACTCGATGAACAATGTTTTCAATGATAATGTGAACAAAGCGTATACCTGAGTCTTTGTATGATATCCTTGTATACTCTAAATCAAAATAAGATGAGGAGCATTGTTGTATAAATCTTGATGAGGTGCATTATTGTCTAGGCAGCGAAGTTGAAGACTAATTAGAATCCCAACAAGGAAAAGAGTCAGAAGAACCTTCACATACTTGTCATCGTGGATAGGAACTCCCCATTCTTGGTCATGATAAGGCGCTTCTTGAGCCAGATCTACAAATTCCAAAGAAAACAAGATTAGGAAACAAATAGAAACACAACTAAAATTGTTTATATTTCCTTCAAGCTTGTACTAAAATCTATATTGATATCTAATTTTACTTTTGTGTAGATTAAATGTGTCATACATTATAAGGTTGCAATCTTGATTTATAATAAATTGTAGCAATGAGCCATGATTGAACATCGCTAGTTAGACCTGCAACATAAGACATAAGGATTGATTACCATCTGATTTGATATGCATATGACAAAAAAAGAAGAAAATATAAGAACTCAATGAAAACATAAGTATAAACTATTTAATGTTTGAGCTCATTAATTAGTCGATTATGTGGTAGTTCTGGTAGTTCAGTTACTACCTTGAGCTTCTCTTGGCTTTGAGAATTATTTATTCTCTATTGACAAAGCCAACCACGAGAAGGTGCAAACTCATATGGCCCCTCCCCCACCCCCCTCACATCACTCTCATTTCCCCGTGCCCAATTTAATTAGTAAACAATGCACACAAACATCACAATGGCAAAGAGGAAAAATTAAAATTAAAAAACATCATATCTAAAGTGTTAAAGGTAACATAAAATAACATGAAAAGTACAAAGTATATGTCAAAACACATCTATCATACAACACATTTGTCTACTACATTATTTCCTTCTAGGTTGGGGTTTTTTCTTTTAAGAAGGTCCACAATTCTGATGTTGGCATCTTCTTCTTCTCTTGATTTAGGTGGTTGTCAAGAATGCAAAATATGCCTTCATACATATGATTAAGTAGGACCCCACAATTAAATCTAACCATTTATAAGTCACCTTATTCATATTATATGAACATAAAACATACAATTTCAAAATCACCTCCTTCATAGTACCTCATTTAGTAGACACATTGGTAGGGTCAACCTCTAGTTGATCACCACCAATAGCCTCGAAAACAGATACTTCATCCATAACAACATCTTCATGTGCCTGCAATAACATTTATAGTTATTTTATGATCCATAAACCATAAACTTGTTTATAATTAACCATTCAAAATATATTTAACTTATTTACCTTCTTATTGACATTAGAAGTATTATGTGCCTTGTTTTTATTCATTTCTATCAAGGTTTTATATCCTCATGTCAAGGAAACTTTTAGATCCTCATCAACAGGAATTATCCCATAGTTGGTTGACTACATATCATAATATAACACAGTTTAATAACAAAAGATTTTAAATTATAGTTGAATGAAAGCTTTTAAATTTTAGAACTTGCATATTTCCCTTTTATTTTAATATAGCCTCTTGGTCCAAGTTTTTTCTACCCAACCTTGTCTAATCTAGCCTTTGTGGCATTCGAAATATCTTTGTGCCTATGAAAAGTTTGAAGTGCATGTTAATGTGATTTAGTTAGTTAGGTCAAATGCACAACTATAAGTTCAATGTATATTCTATTATATTTACCTTTCCAACTCTCCAAATTTTGGCAAGGTTCCCTATTTTTCCATATTCTTCTCCTTAACATCCTCCACTAGTGCATCTCACTCATTTTTGGGAACTAGTGTGGGATGCTCATAATTAGGGTAGTAGAGGAGATTAGTGTAGTAGTTGTCTCGCACTACTTCAAATACGTCCCTACCATAGAATCAACCATCTTTTGGTTGAATACTTGACCAAAAATATTCGTCATGTGTTTCATAAACTCTTTTTTCAAACTCTAGCTTTGGTATTGATAATCGGTTCTTATTGTTGGTACGAAAAGAGAAAATGACTTCTCGTGCAGTCGTTGATAAAAACAAGTTATTCCTTGTCATTGCAATCATATATTATGATTAGACTTATAAGATCAACATAAAAATATTCATCATTGTATAAAATGAAAATAAGTTGATGGATTAGTAATTACCATGAATTTGTAATCCCTTCAATGGGGCCAATTATTTGTCCATGTGTAAAGAAATAAATAATTCCCCAATGCTCTTGACAATTATGCCCATTGAGGGACTCACCTCAACATCTGATGTAGGGTGATCATAAGGACCATGAGTACAGGGTGGAATAGTACTACGTGTCATAGTAGATGGGGAACCAATAGTAATTCCAATTGTATGGGCACTAGCAGTAGCACCAAGAATAGAGACACTGGCAACACCACTAGGAGTAGAGGCACCAGAAGTAGATGCAGGTGTGTCATTGCCAATGCCTAGGGAATCCAATCTCAAGAAAATGTATAAAACCAACTTTATGCCCGGTACTTTAATTCATCAAAAATCATATATTTTATACATTAAAGCAATTGATCGAATCAAATTTCAAAATTGCATGCATTGTATTGATTGGTTTTTGCAATCAAGTATATTTGTATTTCCATGCTTTCTTCATAGGTATCACCCATCAAAATTTTAAGTACTTATACCCAATCAAAACCTTTTTTATTATATAATTGAAAGGATTAGGATGATCATAGTAGCCATGATCATCACAACCATGATGAGATGATCTGGATGCATACAAACAACCAAAAGTTAAGATGGATTAGAACAACAACACGCATTGATCAAAAAACTATAAATGGTATATTAGATTACTTTCCCTACATCAATACTTTTCCCTCAATCAACCTATGACATAAACACGTGTATGTTAATTAGATAAAATATGTAAATATAGAATAAAACCGTTGTAAATCAATTTCCAACACAATATTTAATAAATGACAACCATAAAAATTACATCTTTCCTTAATTCGGTTCAAATCGTAATAGATCAATGTGTCATTTTAAAAAGACTTTCCCTCAATACCATGGCCATATTAACATGGCAAACACTTGATTAGAAAATTTTCTCAAGAGGGAAGACATTGGTGCAAGCAATGGACTTTCTAGTTATGACAATGGGACATCAAATTTTGACAAAGCATGTTTTGACATTAATTTTGTTTGCAAATTAATTTTGTTCATGAACAAATTCAAAAAATACTCAGACTTCATATTTGATATATATTTTTTCGTGCATTCATGCTCAAAACAATTAAAATGTGTACTTTATTATTTTCATTTGAAGAAATACCTTTATTACATTCCTAATCATCGTCATTAGAACATACACATTCATCTTCCCAACATGTGCACCATAGTGGACGATCATATTATTCATCATCTCGCGGAGTATATAAGAGTGCATCTTCAAAATATTTTATTGCAATGGATGATTGAGTCATTTCTAATATGATTTGAACGGTCGGGATGAAATGATGCCATGAGGCACCTATAGTTATATTATCCATAAACATTTCTTTTCCAAGCATGCTCTTCTAGTTGTAGTTGATAGGAAAGTAAGTTTCAAGGAGGTTGGTAAGAATTTTATTGGTGGACTTAAAAAAACTATGCAAGAGAAAATCTCTATGGTCGAGGTGTTAAAGTTAACCTAGGATATGTAGGAAGGGATAGAATGGGTGTCTCGAGAAAAAGGGGAACTACAAATCCAATAGATCGCGGAGTAGGGGGAGTGTGAGTCTTTGCACCTAGGGAAGTATTTCCATCAGAATATTACTTTGGAAGAATTTGGCTAATAGGTCATTCAAGTCATGTCACATAAAAAAATAATGCAGGTAACATCAAGATAGGCTCAGGTTGGTTCGAAAGGACACCAAAGTAAGTCATGTCAAGGGATCAACAACCATTTCCAATGAAATTCCAAGTTTGGTAACGATAACAAATCTATGGATATTTTCCATGATGCTCAACAAAGGGAGCTAGGAAAAACACGATACTAGCTCAACTCCCACATGCTTCAAGTAATCAAAACCTTTCTTCCCAATTTTCTTAAATAAAAACAAAATATGTTCACATGGATATCAAAGTTGGTAAACCTTCCATGCATCAAAGTTGATTTTTTTCTAATTTAATTGTTAGCAACTAGTCCCACCAAGAAATGAATGGAGGTATCTAGAGGATAGGAAGATCCACCCAAATGGCACTTGGGCATTGAAGGGGTGGTTGTCCTCAAAAAATCATGTAGGAGCAAGTGCAACTGGTGGATTATGATGGAAAAAACTTCACTTCATGGTCTACACTAGTGCCTAGCCACTGACCAAAGGGAGATCAATCCTTCCCATTACTAAAGTATTGGATGTGCTAATGAAAAAGGAGGTGTTCTCATGATCTTGTTAGCAAGGTATAAATAATGAAAATAGAGTAGGAGAAGGATTGGGCAACTATTCTAGCATACAATTTTGGTCTCATTTTTTAGTGTCGCCTTTCTTGAGGTAGTTATACATTGAGAATCAAGAAGGTAAACAAACAGTGTGGGTAGGGTTCGATGGATCCTACAAGTCAATATATGTTATTAGGAAGAGATATAAAGCATATTTTTTGGAGATGGTCCAGTAACATGGCTCCAATGAGGATTTTATGTGCTTGAAATTGGTGAGATACTCCTCTTGTATAGGTTTCCCCATGGGTATTCCACCTATCATTGTAATACAAAACCAAAAGGACTTCTGAGGTCCAACTAGGTATATTAGTCCCACCATAAGAAATTTATCCCATATATAAAGTCCATAAACAAAAAGTTATCTAGTGGGGTTTTCTATGGTCCAAGATTGAGTTAAGGGACACTGCTTACAAAACATATTTGGTGGACACAAGTGTGATACATATTTTGTGGTTAGAATATTGGTCAAGGTGAGCATGGGGCACATGAGGTGAAAAATCTAACTCAAGGACAAGTTGAAAGGTGTGGTCAAGGAGTTGTTGTAGACTAGTTTTAATTAATTGTTGGCATAGAGTAGAGTTTAGCAAAACATGAATGTGTAGAAACAATAAAACCACATAAGCTTAAGTATGTAGCTCCATAGAAGATTGATTATGCAAAGATAAGGAGTAAACTTGTATATCCTTTATGCCCAGTTTACTAGATACTTTGTGCATGTCTTTAAAGATTCAAACAATTTTGCAATCTATTTGCATTAGTGGGTTATAGCTAGTAAATTCCATATTATATTCTGGAATCTTTTGTAACCACTCTAGTTTCATATATATATGAGGCTTGTACAATACTTAGGGAGGTTTGAGATATTAGAGAGGATGTTGTTCTTATGAACTCTCGCTTATGGATTTGCATCAAAGTGATGTAATATCATGCTTTTTTTTAATACAATGGATCATTGTTATGCTTATGTGCTTGTGTTTGTACTATATATGGATGATATATGTGTTTGTTATTGATATAAGTGTTGTTATTTCTAAGGGTTTGAATGCATTTAATTAATCTCATAAGGAATACAACCCCCTCTAAATTATTTGACACTCTACACTTTACTCTATGGAAACTATCATATGCACTTCGAGTGAGATCTCCTTCCTCATGGAAAGTTGAATATGCCAGTGCACTAGACAACATTGGACCATTGTTGGACAACTTCTATAGACCCTAGGTCTGTCACAATGCCAACACTCCTTTTATATTCATTTTCTCCCTTAATCCTACAACCTCAAAATCTTTGACCTCATTTGTGGTTTCCCTTGTTTCCATGCTTCCCTCACTCTTTTTTTCCTCAAATTTCGCCCAAGGTCTCTTACTTTAGAAGTTGACTTTCCCCCCACATATTTGGACTTCCTCGAGAATGTCTTCCTCCACACTTATTTAGTAAATTTGAGTACACAGTCACTTGGTAGATGTGATCTATAGATATGAGACCTTTAGTAACAAAAAGGGATGTTTATTCCCAACCTCTATTACAATGTCTTCCGCCAGATTCTCGTTTAAATCCATCTCCACTAATTTGCAAGCTATTTTCCATGAATTCATCTTTAGATAGCTTCCATCCACCTTTATAAAGGACCCTATGTTGTTTCATATGGCTTTGAGTATGTCCAAAGACCAAAACTCAAGTGGAAGGCTAGATATTTTTATCCCATATTATATGGATTATGGATGTATCCATTCACAAATTAAAGCACATCGTCGATATTTTTAGAGTTAAAGGTGTGACCCCCCACCACCTTCTCATACCCAACATCTTGGTAGCATCCTCTTTTGATTTAAAAATAACAGTTAGCCACCCTCTTACTAGAATATGGAATTCTTGTGAGTAACCTAATAGAGCTATCCACTACAAATTTAACCATTCACTTAGGCTCTTTTTAAATATTTCCTCCCAAAAATGTGCCCTATGAGGGCTTGGTTTGTTAATTCCACTACCTAGTTCATCTTGATGTCCTCCCTAATGACCAATTTTACATTATTCTTTCTCATCTTAAACATTTGCAACCTTTCTTACTAGGATTAACCTTAGGGGGGATACTCTTTTTTTGCATCAACCACAAATTTGTTACTTAGGGTTTATAAAATATTAGTATCAAGTATATAACCCTTTCAATTCTCCAAAGTTCTTCCTTACTACTACCCTCCTCCTCTCTACAACATTCAATTTGAGTGTTTAGAAAAAGTAGATCCATCAATGTTGAAGTTTTGTTTGTAAGCCCCGCTTCACCACCTTCTACTTATTGACATGAGGAAGGATTAACTAAACATGAGGAGAAGTTACAAAAATCCTTGTTATAGGTCCTTTCACCATCCTCTCCAATCAACACTTTTACTGCTAACAGAGGAGCTCTGGTATGCATGTCTTTTCTACATCTACTTTTTGTCCTTTCCTCCATGGGTATTTGGCTTGGAGCTTAGTTTAAATTTGTAAATTCTTCTAGGATCATCACTAGGTTCCCTAGAGGCCCATCCCCTTAGCCTTCCTCTAAGGTTTCATCTAATTATGACCCCTAGGGGTTATTTCCACCGATCATCGCCAAGGTTGTTGGGTGTTTGAGAGGTTTTCCTTTATCTCTGGGAGGTTTTTCTTTATATATCCTGCGGAAAATATTGCAAGATTCCCCCCTCTTTCCTAAAATATATAAATGGAGGGTGGCTTAGACACTAGCCACAATAGCCACTAGTACCCTCGAGGGACTCAACCAAATTTGAACTCATGACTTATGTCCTCCCATTGGAAACATGCTTTGGGAGAATGGTTCAACTAGTTGAGCTAACACTTAGGGCTATTTTAAAATGCTTGGAAACATCTTGTCCCACCCTCAAGCATTTAAGGGAGAGAGATATTGATGGCACCTCGCTAGCCCCAATAGGCCCATAAGGGGAAAACATGTCACAAGCAAGATTGGAACCTAGGTCAGTAGGATAACAACTTCCCCTATCAACCATCCAAGCTAGACTCAATTGACCTTTGGGGTTATATATATAATATTACACATGAGTTGCCTAGAATGTTGAGGAGCAGAATGCACAATAGTTTAGGCGGTGCCTTAGCAACCACATATTTTACATACTATATCTCAATGCCCATAAGGAAAAATTGTAAAATTTGGCTCCACTATAAGGGGGAAATAACTAGTATCTTTATGCCCAACTTGTAAAATATACGAGTTGGGCAATTTACTACACATTAGCTTTTGTGATCTCCTCTCCAAAATCGCTTGTAAAAAACATTCAAATTGAACCTAAAATTTCAACATTTCTTAAAGGGGAATTTATGGTGACTCCAAAGGATGTGGGTCGTATTAATACAAAATAAAATATTCCAAGAGAAAATATAACATTTTGTTTCACTATTCATGGTTTCACATAAGAAAAATTGTTCAAAAGAGGAATCTTGTGTTGGAGAGTTTTTTCCTCGATGTTTCAAACCTTATAAGTAGATTCATTTTCAAGGGTGGCAGGTGCAAGGGGGACCTTACTAGATCCTGAAGAAAAAATAGAAGTAAAATTCGCTTGGGGCCTAGGAATAACTACAAACAATCAAGTGGTGGTCTATGCTCTACTTCAAGGTCACCTCATCGCAAATGAATACAACATCAGAACTTTGATTGACATCAATAATTCAAGCATTATAATAAACATGATGACCTTAAATTTTCAATCCCAACAGAGAACAATATTTCCTTGATCCACCCTTGATCATCACAGTAATGAACAAGGAGGTTCTCAATCTAAATATGATCTCATTTTTCCAATTTTTGAGAGAGCTCAATTAACAAGCAGAATCATTGGTTAATGAAGCCACAACCCTTAGCCAAGGAAACTATTAAAAAAAATGGAGGGCTTATACAACACATTGTCCCCTAATCAACTATGGTTCATGAAGTTAAGCCACATCTCATTCACATTTAGTAACCCATGTGTCATCTTCCCTCATATAATTTCTGAGTGCAGGGCAAGGACCTAAAAGGACATTCGACCACCTCCTTGGCATGCGAGAATTCAATCCTTCGCTATCTATTGAATCCTTTAGCATGTATTTTTGTGAGAAAAGTGGGATTTTTCTTTAGCTCATATATGGATTTTGTAGTGGAATCTGAAGTACACATGGGAATTCTGGAATTAATCAGGTAAGAGTTCCTCTATTTTCCTAGCTTATATTTAGGAAATTCAAACAATAGGTTGTCATGTTTGGTTTCTTTTAGAGGATAATTACCAAAAGGTTTTGGTTTATGTTTTATCTTTGAAGTCTTATTTTTGGAAAGTCTTGTTGGATTATGGGTTTTATGTGATGCCTCCTCATTTTTATTTTACTCTAGAGCACTCATTTTTTATATTTGAGAGCTCAGAATTTGTCCTATGAATGCTTGGTTTCTCAATATACAAGATACCTTCGTTTGGATTTAATTGGGACTATATTTGATGGTAATTTCAAACTGAGACAAAGAAGGACTTGGAAATATAGTTTATTGGTTTTTTTGTTGGTTGTATTTCCCCTACATGTTGATGATGGTATTTTCCAGCTTGGTCAAAATATAGCTTAGCCCCCCTTTGTCTTAGCTTAGAAACAATGGATTGTAGGGATCTTCAGGAAATTTGCATAGCCTTGAGAAGGCACAATGAGTGTATTGAGTGCAACAGGTCCTCCATATTCTCTATGACTTCTAAGGTCCGGGAGAATGAACGTAATTGTACTACCCAGAATGCCACCATCACAAATCTCCTAGTGCAACAAATGGAAAAATATTGATGTCTTGGAAGCATAGTGCATCATCCTAAGGAACATGGTCATTAATCTTGGAAAATATTCTTAATCTACAGCTTCAAATAAGAGGATTTTAGCTAATTATGTGTCAGTCAAGCTCAAGGAAGAGGAAGTAGTTCATCAATTGAAAGATGACATGGAAATTGAACAACAAAGCTCTCTCCCCTCCAATGTTGGTCAGAAGGAGGCTTATAGTCACCATGCATTCTAATAAGTTCTCATGATTTTTAAAGTAATTAGGATTCTATGTGTCTTTTCAAGAAGTTTACTTTTAAGATCGGCTTGGATGTAAAATCTATAGACATTTTCAAACTTTTTTGTCTTGCTCAAGTGAGCCACAAATTTTGTATGAAAGCTATATATCAATGCATTTTGTATGTTTTGTTGTTTAGCCTCACTACAACACTTTTAATATAATATTTCCCAATTTCGATTAAAGAAAATAAGTAGGTTCATTTTTAGGTGTCAATGCTAATGAAGTTGAACCTACTTATAAGGTTCAAAACATTCAGGAAAAAAACTCTCCAATGCAACATTCGTCTTTTGAACATTTTATTTCCTCATGAACTTTTAATTAAGAAAACATTAAAATTTATGATTACAAAGGAGGGACCCACAAATCATATAAACACTTTCAAAGAATATATAAAATTAATTGAGAAAATATGTTATCACATCAAATTGAGTTGTTGAGTTGTGCATGCAAAGCTAACTTTTATATTGACAAAACTTTCAATGCACATAATAATCAATAAACAAATCATGTTGCTTTCTTAGATGTTTGAAAAAACAAATTTCTAAAAGCATTGATGGCAATTGTTTCCTACATAATGGGATGGGATCGCATGTGAGGATAAGTGATTTATAAAGTCATATTGTATTCAATTTTTAATCAGTAACACTTTGGATAAGTTTATTACAGTGGGCTTAGAAACAATGTGCATGCTTTCCACCATTGCTACCTAAATCTTTATTATTAAAAAATTCTTAATAAAATCACATTGCAACACGAGAATCACAATCTGACACAATTTTTAGACTATGAAAATATAATATTTTTGTGTAGTTGAATGAGGTGAACCACAACAACCTATGCAATGTATTAAACTTACATATACAAACACTAGATTATGGAAGAAAAATATTTAAACATAAGACGGTATCAAAATGAATTGTCAACACATTCATACACACTGACACAATAACTTGAGCATAATATTTATGCTAAATTCTCAATAAATGAAAAAGCTTACAACAATGACATGAATAACATAAAACTCGATACCAACCAACAATTGTAGTTCACATAACACTAATACTAACCACATTATGATATTAGGGAGGCAATACAACTTAAAGAACATGGAGCATTTTGCATTTTATCTATATGTGTTTAATCATACATTAGTGTATGAATTCTAGAAAGATGAAGGTCGAAAGAAAGAATACAATTATTCCTTATGACTCTAAGGCTTTCCTTCATAATCATTTATTCATCTACAATAGTGGATTGACTATTCATATTTGTTTATTTATTTTGATGAATATATATTATATCATATAAATGGTAATTTTTAAAACCAAGCTCATCAATTTTGTTAGAAATAAGATGAGAAATTGTTGGAAATGTAGACTTGAGTGGCATATTTGAGTGATGAAATTTGTATAAGTGATGTAGATTTGAGTAGCATATTTGAATGATTTAATCTATATGCCAATAGATATTCAGAACATAAAATTTATTTATTCATTCAAAAATACATTTTAAATAATAAAAATATTCAATTTTAATTAGATTTATGAAAAATACTAAAACATAAAACATTTAAACAACATTAAGTTATTATTGAATGTATTAATAAAATACATAACATAATAAATTATTAAATATATTAGTAATTAAAAAAAAAATCAATTTTATAAATGATAAAAACATTAACAATGATTCCCAACAAATAGTCATATTCAACCACTTCCTACTCTCTAGTCTAAATGGCTATGTTTTATAATTAACCTGTCAAATCCAATGACATAGAAAGCAAAGTTTCTCAACTACCAAATTGACTTCTTCACAAAAAAAAATACAAAAATGTTAGTCAACATGGACGGTTATCAGCCATGCGTTTATCGAACCAACATTTACGACCAAGATAAGCGACTTTACTCGACTTTTCCGCAGGTAATGGTAAAAACCTGGTCGGTTTCTATCATTGTACGACATTTAGGGTTGACTCCGTTAAAAGTGATTGAATGATTTAGTGGTCCTTAATTATCAAATTATAATTATAATAAAATATTTTATTATTTAATAATTAAAATTTAATTTAATTTTATATTATTATTATTTTATTAATGAAAAAGTTGTTTAATAAATAAAAATGAAAATAATATATATAAATAATATTGTAGAATATTGGATTTTCTAGGTGTAAGATAGTCGGTGGTGGAGTGTGTTGTTAAGGCACTTTCTGATGTTAACTTTACCAAAACCTCATGAGACAAAAAATCCAACCATGTTAAAGGTTGGTGTGGCTCGGGTCGGATGCATGGCTCACTCCAGGTGCGATCCGCGGGTGATTTTGATGGCTTAGATGGGTGATTTTGACGGCTTAGATGGGTGATTTTGACGGCTTAGATGCCCGGCTCACTCCGGGTGCCATCCCCGGGTGATTTTGACGACTTATATACCCGAGTCGCGGTTTCTCAACCACAGGTTAGGCGACACTATTATATATTAAATATATACAGCGATTGCTATAAAGTGTATTAAAGTTTGTGAAAATATATACAGCTATTGCTATAAAGTTTATTAGAGTTTGTGAAATTATTGTATTACATTTTATTTTTTGTAATAATAAGTACTAATCTAGAATTGTATTAAAATTTGTAGAATTAAAACTTTATATTTCTCCAACAACTATAATATCAAAATCAATAATTTAATTTAGGTTAAGTATCAATTTCTAATTTAAAATTTGCAAAATTAAAATCTTATATTTCTCCAACAACTATAATATCAAAGTTATTATTTTAATTTGTGTTAATAATTATATGAATATATTTAATAAACACTGAAACTTTAATATCCATAAAATTCAACAAGAAATGAGAAACAAAATTGAAAATTTATATATATAACTTTAATATCTTTTTAAAATTGAACTTTACATATATATATTGTAAATTTGAACCATTGTTTTAGTTTTAATTGGAAAAAAACTAAATAATATTAAAATACAATTAAAAACAATAATTTAATTAATTGGAGCAAATGCTTACCATGATTAAAACGTTGTTTAGTTTAGACTCTAAGACAAACATAGATACACTAAAAGTTATTGGTATCCACAATTATAAAGTAAATATTATTTTCATTTTAATAATTAATTATATTATATAGTGAAACCATGATCACATGGAGGATTTATGTAATGCATTCTCTATGATGTCCACTCCCTCATGTGGATAAGGGAGACTTTCCACTACCTCTACGATTTATTTGCACATAATGCACGTTGCATAATGTGCTCTTGTATTCTTTGCACTTTAGAGGGTGTAACGTTTTTAGTGTGAACTCGAAACCGATCAACTTGAATTAAAATTTGTTTTATGGCCTTAAAAATGTTAAAGCAAAATGCTCATTTAGAGGATTTAGGGTGGCTTTAAAGTTTTATATGAAAAGATATTTTTTTTTGTTTTTTTATAAATAAGTATTAAGAATATTTTTGTTAAAGTGTTTTCATTAATATAATAATAATAATAATTTATTTTTAAGGTTATAATTAAGTTAGACATTAAATTGGTGTATGAGATTTTTTTGTTCGTGGGACAAGGGATCTCTTCCCTGAAACTATTTGATTGCGAAAATATATAGAGATAGACATACCTTACCTCTTTGGATTTGAACATATGAGAAGCCATCACTATTTTATATAAATACTCAGAAAGCCAACTGAATCATATTTAGATGTAATAACAACGCTTTACAAGCTATCATTAATACTAAAGATAATAATTGCAATTAAAAAAAATTACATAACATATTTAAACTATATTTGAAATTGAGCAGAAAAAAAAATGTAATCACATTAACTTGAACTATGCATTACATATTAATTTTTAAATTGATAAAACATTTAATACATATAATCTAATTATATTAAGAGTTGTTTATCATTCCTACGTTTATTAAACATTCAAATCAATACTTTGTTTCGAGTTTTTTTAGATTGAAAGTGAACTATAAACCAACAAACTTCCTTAAAGAAGCATCAAACCTTTTTCATTCAACTTTGATTAAATTTATGAACTCCTGGTCCTCTAACCAATTTGAGTTGAAATTAAATGAACTGGAAGGTTTACAATCCTCTTTTGCAATATGTAGTAGAATTTGAATAAGGTTTGATTCCCTTCCTACTTCCACCCATGACCTAATCTTTTTAGGATCATTCATAATGGCTTCCGATATTAGGATTTTGTTCAATAATTTTTCCATTGTTGCAATCGATGTTCTCATGACAACCTAACCTCCTTAATCTTATTCAGAAAGAAGTCTGTCAAAAGGATTTGCTATAGATACTTTTTTGCCATATCCCATTTTTTTGGTAGTGAAATTCAAATCTCATCCCATTATAATTTTCCAGTTTCTCAAGAAATCATTGCTAACAACTCCTCCCAATATGCCACCCTATCCTCATAATGTCTCTGGATATTGGAAATAGAGAAAGCTTCCCCTAATTCCATATAATAAAGCTCATCTCCTATACCCAAGGTAAAAATCACATAATTAAATAACCTCATGGATATCTTCCTCCAATAGGTAACCAATGACCCAAATCTCCTTACCAAATATATTGATAATAAATCCCATTCCTTTATAATGTTAAAATACTCTCCTACAAGTGTATTTCCTTCTCCCATGGCTTCTTGAATCATAACAATGTCATGCTTTTGAAGATCAATCCAAGGCAAAAAAAAAATTGGAGGGAATGTAAAAAATTGTTGCATTAAAAAACATAATAATCATGGAGAAACTTCTTTGGGGGCTTGCCTTACTCTAAGAGCTCTTATTAGGGTATGTTTCTTTCATTATTGGATTTCTCTATAGGATTTATTCCACACTAGTGTTATGTTTGACCTCCTTCCCCTCCTAGCATTAATACCCTCCTTTTCCACATCCATGTATAGACTTCCTTCTTTGCCTTTCTCATTCAACTCCATCATTGGTTGCTTAGATCTCAACAAGTATCTAGGTTGAGCTGAGTTTGAAGGAATTTCCCCACTGGTTAGAGGGTTAGGAAATAACAACCCACCAAAGTTCTCTTTACTATCCTAAAGCCTATTTAGCCCACCATCCCCAATAAACATCCCCCCAAAATTTACCAGAACATGTCAAACTGATTCAACCCACTTTTCCCTTCCCTACTTCCTTTGGTATCCTTATTCTTGTAGACTTCCAACTCCAACTATTAGTCATGGGTAATGGTTTGAGGTTCCATTTTAGGATTCTCAAAACATGAAAAGGAAATTGGTGACTTACTATGTGATTGAAAAGGTTGAAAAATGGATATAACCATCATCATAAACTCTTAGTCTTGTGCAAGCTTGCTTGCATCCAACTTCTCCTTGGATTAGGATTGATGGTAATCAAATAATCAAGTTATCCTTGTTGCAGCTCAGTTTTGACTAAGGATTTAAATGGCAGTGGTTTCATAGAAACCTGAGTATGTGGAGCTAAAGAGTCAACCCATATATCCTTTGCACCCAGTTATCCAGATACTATGTGCATGTCTCTAAAGATGCAAACTCTTTTGTAATCTATTTGTATGAGTGCATTATAGCTCCCAATTTCTATATTATATTCCAGAGTCTTCTATAACCACTCCAATTTCCTATATATGTAAGGCTTGTACTATACTTAGGGTGGTTTGAGATATTAGAGAGGTTGTTGTTTATATGAGCTCTTGGTTATCATTATGTGTCGGAGGGATGTAATATTGTGCCTGTTATCAATACAATGGATCATTGTTATACCTATGTGTTTGTGTTTTCACTATATTTGGATTATATTGATGTGTATGTTATTAATCTAAATATTGTTAGTTCTAAGGGTTTGAATACATGCAATTGAGCTCATAAGGAATACAACCCCCACTAAATTCTCCAATGCTCCACACTTTTCTCTATGGTAAGTATCATGCATGCCTTGGGTGAGACATCCTTCCTCTTGTAAGGTTGAATATGCCATTGCATTGGACCATTCTTGGACACCTTCCATCAACCATGGGTCTGTCACATAGCATACAACATGATTCCATTACTAGGACCTTAACTGATGTAAATTATTAGAGATGTAGTGAAGGCCGAAGAAGGCCAAGATTCAATATTGGCTCGAAAGAAGCATTCATGAATTTGCCTGCTAGGAAAATGCATACATAGGGAAGGATGTTGCAAGATTTAAAGAGAAATACATGTTTAAGTGCTTGCATGAAATATTTTGGGCATAATTTTATGTGAATTTGCATGAATGGCTAGAAATTCTTGCAAAGAAGCATCAACATTGGTAGTCACCATGCAAAGTTGAGTGGACTATTGAAAAATTGGTAAAGATTAAATGATATGACCACAAAGTGACCTGAGCATATCATTTTTGGTATAGAGGTGCATTAGAAGGATATGCTCCAGAATTTGCAGTAGAATTCATCAGTCTTTGACCAAGGTGTTTGAATTCTTTAAGAAAAGATCATGTGGAAGATTAATAGAAGAAATACCAATGTGGATGAATATGTTTATAGTGGAATGGGGTGTGCTAATTAGCCCCACAAATATGGAAGTGTAAACTTTGTTGGGGGGGGATGGAATGGTAGGAGGAACTAATGGAAAATTTTATGTCATAAGTTGCTAAAAGGTTCAACGATGTTAAAGATTGTGGACTCTGAAAAAAAACAACATAAGTGATACGAAATACATGCAAAGATCATGGAGAAATTATGTAGGGAAGAAATGGAAAATATTCACACCATGCAAGAGTCATTGATGAGAGGTGATGGTCTTGAAATGCATCTAAAGTGTAAGGTGATGCAGAGGATGAGTGTAATATCCCCCGGTAGAGCCCCAGTTGTAATTATAAATTGTAAACAGGCTTGTTAGGCTGGTGATCCGAGTTATAATAAGCTAGGAGGCTTATATGATGATTAGGCCAGGAGCCTATTTTGTATATGTAATTATCCAAAATCATTAATAAAAATATTCACATTGTTGTGTGTAGACCGACCACAAAGAAAGAGTGATGGGGGACTAAGCTTCCACAAGGCTAGGCAAGGGAGGGGGCTAAGTGTTTGGGCCTAGGGGCTAAGCTAGGAGGCTTACCTCTAAAGGAATAATATTTTAATATTAATTCCTGAATACTAAGGCAGACATGTTGAGTGTTGTCCTAAGTTCCTGGGAAAGGGGAACGAATGAAAATGTAGTGCATCCAGCTCCAGGAATACAAGTGTCGACTTGGGCACATGCAGTTAAATCTGATGAGTTGGGCCATGTTGGGGGTTCGCTCCCCGTTCTTCCATCCTCCGCCTGAACTCGTTGGCCTCGGACGTCGAACTCTAGTTACCTACGCACAGTTGAGAAAATTGCTCGCGGGAAGGAGGTTCGCTTGCCATTTCCCATCTGTCATCTAACCCATTAGGGCCTCTACGTCTACCCTATGCATAACCTCGCACATCTGAGAAACTCGGCGGGGAGGGAAAATCCGACCTGTGTGTCCTGTGAACCCAGCCTATCCGCTCTTGCAGAGCTGAGTCCATACCTGAACCATTTTGGGCTTGTTGCCATTTGTTGCCTGGGTCGTGTGGTGTCTTAATGTCTGGTCATTTCCATTTTCAGGTCCATAATCGATTCTTGTTGTTGTCATCACCCGGATGTTAGTTGGATTTTGTTGCAGTATTGCTTAGGTGTTGAATTAAAGAAGCAAGTTGTCAGGCCTGTGAGCAACTCTCCCAGGTGAGAGAGTTTGTTGGGAAGTGAGTTCTCCTGGAAGGAAGTCCCGTAGAAGCTACAGTACTCTGAGACTTCTGGTCCAACCTGTTGTTGAAGGCCAATGTAAGCGAGGTGTACTAGCCAATGGACTTGTATTAGCGAAGGTGTACCCCCCTCGGGTGGAGCAGGTGTGTGGGGAATGAGGGTCTGTGGGTTGTGGGCGTAAGTGGCTCCTGGGATAAAAGATCCTTCATGTTGTTTGTGAAACTTCCTTGTTGTCCTTGCCAAGCCTAGAGTTCCCTTGCCCGGTGGAGCTTAGTCCCAGCTCGGGGGTGACCTACTACTGAGTGTGATGAGCAACGCGGTCTATGGCTGGGAGGTTCATGGAAGGTCTGCATGCAGTTGGTGGATTTACTCCAGCTAAAAGATAAGTATCATTTATGTGCTTAATTTATGTATTTTATGCATGTTTGGGTTACTTGAAATGTATCATGTGTTTTGTGGCATGTGGACTTACTGTTAATCTCAATTGCA
>JZKD02S1432662.1:504687-526220 GCA_000966675.3 Picea glauca
CGTAAATTCTTAATTCCTTGAGAATTTATTCCTCCACACTTATTTAAAAAATTTGAAGACACAGTCACTTGCTAGGTGTGATCTGAAGATATGATACCTTGAGCAACAAAAATATATGACTATTCCCTACCTTTATTATAATGTCTTCCACCAAATCCTCCTTTAAATCCACCACCTCTAAAATGCAGGCTATTGTTCATGAATTCATATTTAGATATCTTCCATCCACATTTATAAAGGACCATATGTTGTTTCCTATGGCTTTGAGTATGTCCAAAGACCAAAACTCAAGTGGAAGGCTCAACATTTTTAGGCCATATTTTTTGGATTGTGGATCTCTTCAATCACATATTGAAGCATGGTGTTGATATTTTAAGAGTTAATGGTGTGATCCCCCCCCCCCGTACCCCCTCTTTCCCCAAATATATAAATGGAGGGTGGATCAACTGTTAGGAATAATAGGCAATGGTAACCCCAAGGGACTCAACTAAATTTGAACTCGTGACTTATGGTGTCCCCATTGGAAACATGCCTTGGGTAGATGGTTCAATTGATTGAGATAACACTTAGGGCTATTTTAAAACGTTTGGAAACATCTCGTCCCACCCTCAAGCACTTAAGTGAGAGTGATATTGATGGTACATTGCCAACCTCAATAGGCCTGCAAGGGGAAAACATGTCACAAGCAATATTGGAACCAAGGTGAGGAGGATAACGACTTCCGCTCTTAACCACCCAAGTTAGACCCAATCGACCTTTGGGGTTATATATATAATATTACACATGATTTGGATAAAATGATGAGTGACAACATGCACAATAATTTAGGTGGCACCCTATCAACCCCATATTTTACATATTATGGTTCAATGCCTATAAGGGAAAATTTTAAAATATGGCATAACTATAAGCGGGAAATAATTAGTATTTTATTACCCAATTTGTAAAATATGTGAGTTGAGAAATTTACTACACATTACCTGATCCAGGTGGATATCGGTGGCCACCCACCTATTCCAACTGGCTCAAAACAATTTTTTGGCAATTTACTATTTTTAGCAGTTTTTCGGGTCCTAAACTTGTGGGGCCATTTTGAGGGCCTAAACAACATTTTTTCCCGACTGGGCACCTCAAGAATCACAAAATGCATGATTGAACCCCCAAAATGAAGCTCCTTGCCGATACATTTCCAATGAGATATTATGCGCCCCAAATGGTGATTGTATGCCAAAGTTACGCCCCCGGGAAGTTGATACGCCAAACTACCCAAAACGGGGTCCACAAAATTGTTGTCTTTTCATCTTCCGGGGTTAGGGTTTTGGATTTTCTATTTGTTAAAAATGACTTTGGAGCCTCATTGTAACAATAATCTTCTTGCAAATGAGCATATCCATCACATCTCTTCTCATAGATAAGCTGCCACCATTCTAACGAGTCTTTCACTCAGTATTTCTACAGTTTTGTACATTTCGCTCATTAATAGAAATTGTGTATTATTGTATCTATGTGTTTATGGTTATATATCGAATATATCTCTGTACATTTCTTTATTATATCTCCACTCTCATTTCGTGCCAAAAATAATCTGGATCAATGGAATAAGAGCAAGCTACTCTTGATCGTTTTTAGTGCATGTCCCCGACGAGGTCCGAGTATAGCAAGTTGGGTCTCGAGCTTGTCTCTCTTGAGGAAAATGGCTCTAGCACACCCAAGAAACTCTCCATGGTGGAATAAAATAAAGATGGTAGAGAAAAATATTATATTAATCTGTTGCTTGAGCAAGCTCTCACGCGATAGAGGAACGCAATGATGGAGAATTTTTCCCACATCCTTCAACGCCTGTCGATAACAACAAGCTCTTCTTCATCAAGAGACCACTTTGGAGGAAACTCTCCTTTAAAGGTACAAGTTAATTTTGATATTCCCGTATTTGAAGGTCAAATAAATGTGGATGCCCTATAAAAATGGTTAAATCTGCTAGAAGGTTATTTCTTTGTTCACAATTTTTTTGACGAGGAAAAGATCACCTCTATACTCCTTAAGGCTCTCCCCCATGTCAAACATTGGTGGGAAACTTACTGGGAGAAAAGCTCCACAGAGGAGTCTGGAATATATGGGATCGAGCCCACTTTGGATTTTTTGTGGATGCGGTCAAGGAACAATATTACACTGTTGGTAGCTATGACGACCAATACATGCGATGGAACACACTACAGTAAGAGAGGGGCCAAACAGTGTTGGAGTTCAAAAATACTTTCCATACCTTGTGCACCAAGGTGGGTATAAAAGACTTCAAGCGGCATCTGGTTCTCAAATACTGCGAGGCTCTGCATAGTTACATCCAAACCGAAATGGATTTTCTGGACATCTCATCACTGGGAGCTACCTATCCATATGTTGTCAAAATCGAGCAGACATTTAGGCACCAGAACAAATGGGAGTTCAGGTCTGCAAATACACAACAACCAAAGTATGGTAAAGAAGGCCCTAACAACCAGCCTCCAAAAAACCAATCCAAGCCATAGAAAAAGAATGGTAATGGAAAGACGAAGAAGGACACTGGAAAGTGGTGTGATTTCCACAAAATCTCCTGGCACAACTCTAAACTTTCTCGACCCTAAACTTGCCATGTTCCGCCATTGCTCCCACTTGAACCAAGAACCCTCTTTTCCTATGAGTTACCTTTCGCTCTGATACCAATTGTTAGAAAAATAGGATCGTAAAGCAATAAAATAAGACAAATGTGTAAATAAAACACAGAAGATGCACAATACAATAGACACATATATATGTAGTTAACCCAATGTGGGATACGTCCATCGGAGAAATTGCCATGTCCTTCCTTTATTATTATCCAGCAAATGAAGGGATACAACCTACGACACACCCAATGTAACTTCCTCTTTTTTCTCTCATAATCTCATCTCTCAGAATACAATATTCGCAATGATGCACAACCAAAATACAATTCCCTCATAAAAGATGGTTTCCTTCTAGGGAAAAAAAACCCTAACATAATTTATATCGTCAGATCGGTGACCTTATAATGAACAGTCCAGATTTACTATGAAATTACAATATACATTTACAAGACAATTTTCCCTTCGGGGGATTCGCCCTCGAACCCCCGCAGGAGGGGAAATACCCCCCTGCAACCCCCCGTGTGGAGGGGTGTACAATATTCCAAGGTGTATAGTCTTCATGGGGTATAAACACGGCTGAAAACAACGACCTATGAATTAGGAAGATAATAAAACTCCACAACCAACATAGAGTGGAGCTAAATTAGCCATGGTAAGGTTCGAGGACAATAAAGGAACAATCCCACTACCATAAATGACAGTCGCCATATATGTACCAGTCTGGAGCTTGCCAACCTACGAAATGACCTATGAATTAATGTGACACATGAGAACCAAGGCATGGGAGGGAAGGCAACATAAATGCATTGTCTTGGGCAGGAGGTTGAGCATGTGGAGGGAAAGTTGGCATCCAAGTGTTTTACTGATGTCCATGGATAGGTGGCAACCCATCCGGGGCCTGAAAATATAATTGAGCTATATCGAAGCAATCTTGTAACAGTGGGGGTATACGGTTTTGAGTGCTTGTAAAACAAATGTCTTTCTCCCCATTAGAGACTCTGATGTTGGCCAATTTATCTGTGACTTTGTTGGCCTCTCTCTGAACATGGGAAGGGATGAGAACCATGGATGTGGACATCAAAGATTTGATGGTTTCCAGAGTACTGAGAAGATTCCAACTGGTTTATATTTTTGTTGCAGTTGATCCATGCAGAAGCCTGGAAAAGAGGGAAATAATGATCTTGGAATCCCCTTCCACAATGAGTAGTTTTAAATCAAATTGGGATGTGCATTGAATTCCATGAAGGAGGCCCCAAAGTTCTGCAGAATTATTGGTGTCTTGACCCAAACTGCCTACCAACCTGTGAGTTATTTTACCATTTACATCTAGGAAGACCACCCCAAATCTAGTTGGACCGGGGTTCCCCTTGGAGGTGCCATCAAAATTCATTTTTTGGAAGCCTTCTGGCAGCCTTTGCCAATTGGTCAAGTTGTGAACATCATCTGTTCATGTGGCTGAGGAGGTCTAAGATTGAATAAGATTTAACTTCCAATTAGAGAGGAGGACACGTTCTTGGGGATCCCAGGAAAGATATTCTTCATTCCATTTCTGAACTCTTATTGTCTCCCAGACATTTTCACATATTTTGAACCACATCTAGGTTTTTAGAGATTGTTTGGTGTGGAAGATTATTTTATTTCTTTCTTTCCAGATTTTCTAGACTACAAAGCCAGGAAGTAATTGTCATATTCTATTCAAGATTGAGTTTTTGAAAGCATAGGCTATCCAACTCTCAATGGATTGGATTATGTTGTCATACTTCATGTTTTTTGTTCTCATGGCTTGAGCAGTTGAGTCCCAGATGTTTCTACTAAATTGGAATTGGTTGAGGAGGTGTTCCATGGACTCCTCATGATGAGAAAAGAGGGGAAAGACTAAGGGGCCTATGAAGCATCATTTTTTAAGGTTGTCTGATGTTAGGATACAGTTTTGGACTAGCAACTAGAGAAAGATGTTTACTTTAGGCCATAGGTTCGATTTCCATATGCTTTGCCAAATATTCTCTTTTGGATGAAGATGCCATTGAGCCATGACGTTATAGGATTCTTTAGAAGTGAAGGTACCCAGTGTGGAGTGACCCCAACGAATAATGTTTGGTCCTTGACGGATGAAAATCTTCCTCGGAGTGGCCTCATCGTGCCATGGATTTAAATTGCAATTAGGAGGAAGGTTGAGATCGTCATGTTCCAGTTTCCATTTTCTCCAATGAAGAGAAGGAGCAAAGAATTTCTAGAGATCAATGACACATGGGTTTCCATTGTTCTACATTTTCAAATAGATATTCTGCATATGTTCCTGTAGAAGCAATGAGGGAATTTTTTTCCAGGAATCCGACCAAAATAAGGTGTTTCAGCCATCCTGGATCTCCCAGAAAACATGATCTTGAATGAAATTGTTGTGTTGTCAGGATGCATTACAAATGAGGGAGCCTATTCATTTTTCATTACACCTTATAAGTTTTGATTCCTCAATGTGATTGGTGTATTTTTTCCTCCATAAGTGAGCCCAGAGATCTTCTGGGATTTTCAACCATTTCCACCAGATTTTCACGCTTAGTACTTTGTTCAATAGATGATCCCTTAACCTAAGGCCACCTGAGAGCTTTGGTTTTCAAATCTTTCCAACTAACCAGGGCCCACTTGTGGCCCTCTTTAGTACCCTGTCATATGAATTTCTTTGAATGCCATGGATAGTGTTTAAAACAAACTTAGGAGCAACCAACACAAAAGGAGGTAGATATGTATTTCTTGGAGGAAAAACTTTAGGAGGATCAAGCGACCAACAATGTTCAAGGATCTGAAGGTCCAGAAGGTTAAACAGTTAGTTAGGGATTGAATAATTGATTCACGGGATCTCCTTCGCTGTGAATTACCAATCAGATGGATACCCAAGTATTTGGATAGAAGATAACACCTAGGAAAGACGAGGATGTTGGAAATATGATTATGGATGGTTGGACGAGTATTAAATAAGAATATTTGGTACTTTTCAACATTTATGGAAGTACTTGAAGTCTCACTAAACTCATGGAGAATGTCACAGATATTTAGTGCCTCCTTAGCAATGGGGGATCCCATCATCATGGTGTCATCAACAAATTGGCTATGGGAAACCGCACACTAGATTCCATGCAGGGAGAGGCCTTGAAGTGATCCACTCAAAATGGAGGCCTTGATATAACAATTGAGGCCTTCAACCATGATCACAAAGAGAAAGGGGGAAAGGAGGTCCCCTAAATGGATACCTCTGGAAGGGGAAAAAGTTTTAGAAGGGGTGTCATTGACCAAAATGGAGAAAAAATCAAAAGATGTTAGATTGAGGATCCAGTTAACCCACTCATTGAAAAAACCAAAGGCTAAAAGGAGAGACCTCATGTACTACCAACTGAGTTTGTCGAAGACATTTGAGAGATATAGCTTGAGAATCATGCCTAGGGTTTGGGTAGATTTTAGGGAGTGAATAACCTCATGGGATAGCATGATATTTTCCATTATTTGACGCCCCTCTACATAACCTGACTACTCTTTTGAAATAATGAAATGAAGAAGGGGTTTTAATTAGAGAGCTATTACCTTGGTTATTATCTTGTAGACGATATTATAGAGGGCGATCATCTGAAACTACTTGGGGTGAGAATCTTGCTCCTTCTTCGGAATCAGAGCGAGGAAAGTTACATTAAAAGTCTTAAATACGCCACCTGAGATGCAAGAATCCTCAACTAATTGTCGAACCTCTTCACGGAGCATTGGTCAACAATGATGGAAGAAGTTAGTTGTGAATCTATCAGGACCCGATGATTTCCCATCGGACATTTCTTTAATTGCTTGATCGAATTCTTCATTGATGATTGGTTTGAGTAGATTTTCATTTTTTTCTTGAGTAATTAGAGCTGGAATGTGTTGGGTAATCTTATCAATAGCCTATGCACGGTCTAGACAGGGTTCAGATAGAAGATCCTGGTAATAGTTGACCAATTCATTTTCAATGCTTTCATGATCCAACAATTGTTGGCCTTGATTGTTTTCTAGTCGCGTGATATGGTTGATATGCCTTCTTTATATCATGGATCAGTGAAAGAATTTAGTGTTATTTTCCCCCTCCTTTAACCATTGGATTCTATATTTCTGCCTCCAAAGGATTTCTTCTTGCTAATTTATTTCTTCCAACTGTTGCTTTAGATGTTTTTCTTCATCAAGAAAAGATTCTCGAAGGCATTGTTTGAAGTTTTTTTAACTTCTGTTGGAATTTATACATCAGAGATCCATTGGAAATTGTCGCATTCTCCTGCCATATGGGGGAATTTTCCTGAAAATATGGGTTGGAAAGAAAATAAAATAAAATCTAAATGACCTTTGATGAGGGAAGCTTGCTATGTCAAGCTAGAGTTGGATCGATCAATGATTTGAGCTAGAGCGTGGGAGGATGCTTGCTTCCATGAGAGGACCTTATAACATCATGGATTCAGAGATTAGGAAGTGATCCAGATGACATGAAACTTGGTGGGATCCTGAGCGTCGATTTGACCAAGTAAAGATATTGTTGCATGGGTTTAAGTCAATCAAGTGAAGGTCATCTGTTATTTTTTGCAGGCCTTCAGTGTCTTTGTCCAATCTTCTAATGTCGCCCCTCTTTTCCTCCAAGGATAAGATAATTTTGAAATTCCCCCCTATGATCCACCTTATATGACCTACTATAGAACCCATATTGGAGAGATTAGATAATAACCCAACTTTCTCCTAAGGGGAATTAGGACCATAGGCATTTGTAATAACCCATGCTTTATTAGATCCTATCAGACGATAATGCGTTGTGATGTTCCATCGAGTGGAATAGAAGTTGTCCATTATTATTTTTGAAGGATTCCATAAAATCTCCATACCCCTTGCGACCTCTATAGATTCATTGAAGATATACTGACTTTGGCACCAACAATATGAAAGGGTATTCTCTGCATTGGCACCAACACTCTTTGTTTGCTGTAATAGCAGAATATCAGGGTTTTCTGACATGATACTATTTTGAAGAAATCTTTTCCTAGTTCTTCCATTTAGGCCTCTGACATTCCATTATAGAATCTTCATGGGGAAGGAGGAGGGGGGGGAGTTAAAGAATACCTCTATAAGCTTTTGAATATGTCATGAATTGATCATCAAACTACCAATCTCATGAATGACTTGTTGTGTTGATTTCCTTCCACGTATTTTCCCTTCTTTTGGAATCTTGTGATTATCCTTTTGTAGATCTGAGTGGATGCTAAGACTACCATCAGATCTGTAGGTTTCTCTAGCTGTATAATTTAGATATAATTCATGTACCTTATGAAGTTGCTCCAGAGGGAGGGATTTCAGATCTTGTTTATGATAAGCCTCTTCAAGCTTCTCCAAAACTATTTCCTTGAGCTCCTTGTCATCGAGTTGAATTGTTATGTCGTCATCGTCCTCTATTGTATGATCTCCAATAGGGGGAACCATGCTTGAGGGAGAGGTGATTTTATCCAATTTAGGTTCTGAGCTTTCTTTGGTTTTTCCTTTGGCATTTCTCTTGTCCACATATTGATGGGGATCTTCCACTACTTGGGTATTTGGGAGTTGGCTTCAGGTGTCATAGGAGTTGCGTGTAGACGAATTCTGGATGGCACCTGATTGGTTTTTTTTTGTGGGGCTTCTTTTTCTTTCCTACACCTGCGTAATTCCATCTTTGGGCTTCTCATTTTTTCTTTCATTGTTGATGGGTCTGGAATTTTGAGGGCAATCCTTGAATAAGTGACCATGCTCATGGAACTTGCAACATTTGAAGGGGATATGTTCGTAGTCAATGGTATGAACCCATTCCTCATATTGACATTATAGAGTAAGTGATCGAGATAAAGGCTTGGTTATATTCATGTAGACACATATTCGGACACAGGAAGTGTATCTTCTATGGCAGATTGCTTAAGAGGATTTGACATAAGTTCCTAAGGTATTACCAATGCCCCCGAAGATTTCCCCAAGCCAGAACTTATGAGGAAGTGAATAGAGTTTGATCCAGACTGGAGCACAAGAGGAGTCTTCTTTTTATGGTCTAAATCGATCCGTCCATAATCTAAGGTAAATGCCAACAAAGTTAAAGAAATAGGGTTCATTTTCAAAGATTCGATATTTTTCCTCAAGGTTATCAAATATGGCTATAAAGAAACTCTTTGATCCCAACTGAAGCTCATAATGGCCTTTGGGTTTCCAACAGGTGTTGATCCATTTGACCCGATCTCGTTCTGAAGGCCAAAGGCCTAAAAATTTACTGATCAAAGAATGTTATTTCATAAATTGAGTATGTTCCCCTACCCTAGTCGAGCTTACTACATGTCTTGGTGTTGTAGCAACTTGGGGGATACACTCAGATGTTTACCAAACGCAAGTCACTTTTGGATGGGAGGATTTATATTCTACCTCCATCTCTCTTTCCATTTGCAGTTTTTTTTAAGGACCTGATCTCAGAGGCAGGACAACGACTCAAAAGGCGATCGCAAGCTAAGAGATTCAGGTGGTTTGTTTGTCTCTATATTATTGTAAGAGGGGGATTTCACCCCCTCCTCGACTACCTCAACAAAGTAAATATCTACAAGACACAACGAAAGTAGAGGTCGACGTTGTGAGGATCAGAAAACCCTGTGTGTAACCAACATCAAAGCCCTAGTAGAGAAATTTCAGATGTTTCCCAAACCCCGCGTCAATGCAACTATGTTATCGCATCAAATTGAGTTGACAAACAATGTTGCTTTCTTAGATGCTTGAAAAGGTAAATTTTAAATGCATCGATGGTAATTGTTTCCTACATAATGGGATCACATTTTTAGGCTCTTATAATTGTAGTTCAAGAGGTGGTGTGAGGATAAGTGGTTTATAAAGTCACAATAAAGTATTCAACTTTTAATCGGTAACACTTTGGGTAAGTTTGTTACATTGGACCTAGTAGCAATGAGCATGTTTACCACCATCGCTACCTGAATCTTTATTTATCCAAATTCGAGCAATAAATGTCGTGATAAAATCACATTACAACGCTAAAATCACAATTTGACACAATTTTTAGACTATAAAAATAGAATATTCTAGCGTAGTTGAATTAACTCAACCACAACAACATTTGCAATGTATTTAACTTACATATACAATTAGTAGATTATGTAAAGGAAACAATTTAAGCATACGACAATATCAAAATGAATATTCAACACATTCATACACTCTAACACGATAAATTAGACATATATTGATGCTAAATTCTCAATAAATGAAAAAGCTTAAAACAATGTACAGTGAGCTTCATAAGAAAGACCCTTTCAACAAGTACATGTGGATGGAGATTTTAGAAATTAATGTTATTTTTTTAGTAATATGTAATTTTACTTAAATTCCATATTTTACAAGAAAAACAATTTAGATGAAAAAATGTCCTTTTAGTAGCATAGAAAATGATGTTTCTTATATAAAAACTAAAGGAAATATCCTTCTCCTAAGGGACTTTAATGTTAGAACAACATGTAAGCAAGTCACAATCCTAATCAAAATCTCTAACTCTAATCCTTTATGATTAAATGGGGACATTCATTTAGCCTATATGTATAAAAGAAGCTTAAAATATTTAGGTGAAAACTTGTTTCGTACATAATTGAATAAACTTTATAGTTTTCAAGACCTAATAATTTGCAACAGTTCGACGTGGTGGCCAAAATAACCAAATGACTTGTACTCATGGTCTTAGCAACAATTTTGTTGACTATGTTATATTGGATATCCCTTTGCTCAACCAAATTATTAATTTTGGTATCTCGAACAAGCATGAACATGACTTGGATCACAAAACCTTAATTTTAACTCTAAATATTAATATGCATAAGATTCTCATAGAAAAAAGTTTTGTAATGGTGGAAATCACTTGATCTTTGACAAACATACATAAAATATTTAAAGAAGGAATTAAATCCCCTAATAAGGGATAACAATATTGAAAACCTTTATCATAACTTTCCAACAAAGATTTCCACTTGTATAAACAAGTGATCTTTTCAAATTTCTTTCAAAAATAAAAAACATAACACTAACCCATGGTATGACAATGATTTTAAGATTGATAGGAAAACTATAAGAGATGTCTTTGGCAAGATTATCGATATAAAAAATTACAAAGTAGGAAAAAATGACAATATGTAAATAAAAAGTAGGATAAACTCTTCCACCTTTCTAAGTCCAAGACTAAAAAATTATGGAGGAAATCCTAAAATGAAAAGCTAAAGATAACAATATGATTTATATGAGTGATTGAAAATCCTACCTTAAAAATCTCTACAAGTTCCCTAATGTTTCATATAACAACAATTTTTTTTCTATAACATAAGAGGTTTTCACTTTGGAGGACAATGAGTTTGGGATAAAACACCTAGAAAAAAGGATCACTACTAAGATATCGGAGGTTATGAGGAAAAAATTCTCAAAATTGGAGGCTTTATTATCATCCTTCACATCCATGATCTTTTCAACTTAGCAATCAAACAATATTTTCCTAAACTTTGGAATTAGAGCCTCATTGTTCATGTTTTAAAACTAGTGAAAAACTAGTTGCTCAAATTAAAAGCCCATTATGATTAGCCCTCTTTTAATCAAGTTATGTGGAATTATTTTGGAGAAGAAGATTAGTTTTTGGTCAAAAAGTCACAATAAGAGGGATAAATGGCAAGTTGATTTTGAAGCCATCATTCAACCTTAAATCACCTTATTACTCTCATACATGATTTATATTGATTGGTTAGAGGCATGTTTGGAGAAAGTAGGTTGCATTGGTGCTACTTAGCTAAAATAACCATCACTCTTCTTATTTATGTAAATGATATTGTTCTTTTGGAAAGAAGCCTCACCAATCTTGACAAACAACTTATAACTCTCAAAGTTTTTTGTGTTATCTATGGAATGTCAGTAAATATCGAGAAGACAAAGGTTATGATCATCAAATCTAGATAAATCACATATCTTAAATTTGTGTATGGAAATGAAAACTTGCAAGAAGTTCCATCATATAAAATATTTGAGTTGATCTTCATCACCAGCTCAATTGTAATTATAGTGTGGAAAGAAGGATTAATAGAGGTTGGCAGACATATTTTGGTCTTGGGAACAACTGAACAAAAACGTATTTATGGGTTCGGGGAAAAAATGTCATATTTGATATGCTTGTTACTCTATTGGTCTTAGATGGCTATAAAGTTTGGGGTTGTAGCATTACTAGAGAAACTTCGAGAAAAATTGAGCAAATCCAAAAGTGTTTTACAATTAATAATCTTAAAATGAAAAATGATATGCCTTACCCAATCCTTCTCTTGGACAATGGGCTTCCACCCATTGAGAGTAAGGATATGATCAAGGACTTCATGTATAAGTGTAAACTAATCAACGCGAAGATTGAAAGGATTCCTAACACTACTTCAAATACCATTAAAAGTCGCTTAAGAGAGTGAATACTAAAGATCTAGATCCATGGCTTGACAATTGGAGGATAAATTAGGAGGTTTATCTTTGGAATATTGATACCATTAAAACTACTATCACAACCAATTTTAAAAGCGAAATTGTGGTGTAATGAAGAAATTGAGAATAATAGAAAATTATTGTATTACAAAGAGAACATAAACCCCGAGCTAGAATATCAAAATTATATTTCTATTGTGGGAAGTTTAAAGAAGAAAATTAATATTATTAAATAAGCTCAAACTCTCATTAGTTTCAAAGTGAGTTAGGCACTCGACTAGACCTAAAAACATTGAATATGTTATTTTTGTGATACTAAGAAGGCAAAGGACTAAAAGCAGTTTCTCTTAAATTTCCTTACCTACTTAAGCATTATGTCTCAGTTTCAATTTATTTATAACACTATGGATCTTCGTAACATTTTAACTCATTAAAATTAAGGAAAAATTGAAAAGTTTATTTTCAATCTTTTAATCATAAAAACAATATGTTAAGATAAATTATTAATTTGCATATTTATTTTGTTAAGATTTGATAAACCAATTTTTTTTTCTAACATCACAAAAACTATTTAAATATTTTATAGTTTTGTAAAAAAAAAAACATAGGTTTTGTAAACTTCTCTATCTTTAAGGTTTTTATTTGTAGGTGAACTTTGAAAAAATGATTTGATTTTTCCTTTAACCTTTTAATGTTTTAAGGAAGATTTTTAAATTGTTTAAATAATTAAAATTCAAAGATTTCATTTTTTTAATATTTGTTTAATGAGTTCTCACACATTTTAATTTAGATATTATTTTTTAAACATAACTCCATATGTAATGTTTTAACAAATAATGGTTTATTATTTTTTAAACATAACTCCATATGTAATGTTTTAACAAATAAATAATAGTTTAATGTTTTAACCAATAAATAATAGTTTAATGACATGATGTAATACTATTTTGTGAATAATTTTGGGTTTACATTTTGACAAATATAGTGTTTTTATGTATGTGTATGGGGAAATGTGTTTGACCCTTTGGAATTGGAGATGTGATACTATTTTGGGAATAATCTAAGCTCAAATCTTGACAAATATAGTGCCTTTTTATGTATGTGTGTGGGATGGAACTTATTTCACTTTTTGGAAAAATTGGTTTCCCTCGTCATGAAAATAACTTAACATATATATAAGATGTCATTAACTTAACTAAACATTCCCTGGATGGGGTGTTAGAGAGACACTCCACGTGATGACCAAAGGCACCTCATCACCTCGAGGCTCGGTAGCTCGCCATCCAAAAGTTATCATGGCAGATTATGAGGTCTTATCCTACATGCGAGCCCTTAATGTGATGACCGCTTGATGTAGGGACATTCACCCTACCTTCGACCATGTAGTAGGCTCAGTTATGGTCACACGAGGGAAATATAGAGTCGATACTATGGGAAGTATAATGGTCATTCAATTGGCCTCCCATCTGGATAAACATACCTGCACCAACCATCAATCAAGGGGAACCGATTTTTATGAAGTTCATTGTGCCTAGTTGTCACCCACAACACAAATTGGGAGAATGTTCAAGGTAGAGAAGGTGGCACAAGCTAGCATTCACTGTCATAACCTGAGGCATATATATGGAAAGGGCCATTATGGAATTCAATAGATGCACTCTTCAGGTCTTCTCGTGATCTCCTTGACACGAATGCAACCACCCTAGTTACTTTGGACGTGCATCCAATCAGGTCACATCAGTTTATTTTTCTTACCAGCGTCTATGACCAAAGGTGTTCTAGGTAGGTAGGGTCTTCTTTGTGGACAAAGGCTCTCAATTCCACATGCTCAATAGGAACCCATGGCAGTTGTTGAGGATTTCCACTCTCATACTCCTCCCGAGACCAGGGAAAAATAAGAGCTAGCTGAAGCAGATGTCAAACATGACAGAGCCCTAACCACCGATGAAGAGGTTGATGTTGAATTCACTCATTGGATTCCAGACAACGACACATCGCGCTCCAGGAAAATAAAGTACCACCGGATCTTCAATCTTTATTGGCATGTGAAGACTTTGTTAGGGAAAGTAATGACATAGAGAAGCACAACTAACAGTGAGATCTTGCTTCAACTAGAATGCCTACAACTACAGATCATATTTGTAGACCAAAAAATTACCCTCCTGGACGAGCACTCGATGGGTTTGGACCTCAACAAGCCTAGGGAAGACAACCAACAGGTTCCTGAGGAAATTGTACCTCTTCCACCTGCTTAATTATGAATGGTTACTCTACTAGTTTTTTGTTTTTCTCCATAATCCATGCTAGGTTAGCCAAGCAAGTAACTTAATTCCAAACTTTTAAGTAATGACTCTTTCATTTTTATAACTCTGTAATCAATGATTGGTTATGTTATGGAAACAAGAAGTATATAAGTCCTAAAAAAAATTATACTATAGTTGGTTTGGTTTACCAAGTGGCAAGCCAACTGTACACTAGTTGTATTCTATTTTTGTTAATATGAAATTGGTTCTAATAGCTTAAAAAAAAACTAACTGAACATTAATATGATTTTTATGTATAAAAAATGAAAACATCACTTTGAAATATTTTAAATATATATCCTTAAGGACCTCGGCAAGCAACTCGGAATCCTCAAGGAATTTTGCTCTAGTATGGGTATGACTGTGAACAATGACAAAACGAAGGTTATGATAATTAAATCCAAAAAGATCACCTACAATACTTCCGTGTATGACAACAATAGCTTGAAGAAAGTGTCTTTATACAAATATCTCATAATCAATATTCATTACAAGCTCAATTGGAAGTATAGTGTTGAGGAAAGGATAAATGGAGAGTGGAAAGCTTATTATGGGCTTCAAAACAATTGTAAATTAGTGTACCTTTGGCCATCGGATAAAAAAAAACTCCTCTTTGAGACTCTTGTTATCTTAAATTGATGTGAAGTTTGGGGATGCAGTGTGTCTAGAGAATCCTGGAGAACGATAGAATAGATCCAAAAGAATTTCATAACTTATAATCTCAAATTAAAGGAAATACACCCTATCCTATCCTCCTCATAGAAGAAATGATTTCCCTCATTAAGAGAACACCTATGATTAGGTATTTAATGTACAAGAACAAGATAAACAACATGGATGACAGGAGCCCCCCACCCCCCCTCCCCAAATTGCTTCAAACACCAGCCAAAACCACCAATGTCTCAAGCGAGGATGGCATAAAGATGCCAAAGTCTTGGATAAATCATTGGGGAATAAAGAAAGAAGTCATTCTGCAGAATATCACTAATATTTCTTTTTTAAACTAGAAACCAAGGATGTACTTCACATTATATACAACAAAATTTACAATAGTCACTAATGGATGCCTGCCTCTAGGGAAACCAGGACCTCCACCTTTAGGTTATAGCACCCAGTTTCATCATTATATGTATACTTCTTTCTATAGTCTAACATGCAGAAAGAGATAGTATCATGTTTAAACTGTCTATGTTCTAACATATAATACTTACAACAATAAGAATTTAAAACAAGCATCAATCATCAGGTGGAGGATTGATATCCTCCTCTGGCATCTTTGCTTGCTTTGCATTCTCAATGATTATCTCTTGTGTAAGCCTAGTAGGTTTTGGGTCATCATCCAACATAATTGGATTGGTTTGAGTTCCCATGGTGTTAGCAAATCTCTTTGTCTAGTTCCTAGCCGAGGTATCCTCTAAAGCAAGAGAGACATATAACTTAATTTCTAAAATAGATTGGCAGACAAATTCAAACTTTCCTTTGAAAAATTGAATGGTATGTAGTATATCTTGTTGATGTTTAATATAATACTCCAACGCTTGGGCTATCATGGCTTTAACTATCCAATAGGTCTCAATGATCCTAAAGTATTTGGTGTCTCGGGTTCAAGAATAGATTGGGTCCCTGACCCATCTTCCCAGTTCGTCCAACACCTAATTATCGGCTAGGACTATCATTTTTTCCGGGCTAGGTTCTCCATATCCTGCATTTCCTTTTAAAAAGAAGCAAGCCAAGTCTCTTGAAAAAGTTTTTCAACTATTAGGGCTTCCTTCTTAGCCTTGGAGAGGTGAGGGGGATTCCTTGAGGTTGAAGCCCCAATTGATCCAACCAATGATTTTTTCCTACATCCGCCCTTGAATTTGACAGAATTTCACTTAGTCATGGCTAAGGGCGATAGGTGTAGAGCGGGAAAAATATCAAGCTATATCCCTCGGGTAGCATAAATGGAATTTGACACAATGAGGGAGAGTTCACAGAGAAGATTCCCTAGAGGAGAGGTAGAGACAAAATTGTTCCCTGCCTTTAACAGTGGTAAACCCAAACCTAGGATGAATAGGAAAATGCACAAAGAACCCTTCTCGACCGCAGCTAGAACCCAACCACACAAAATTAAACAAATAAAGTAAAGAAAGTATGACAGGTGACCTAGAACATTGTTGCAGATGTCTGAGAGTGATAATATCAGTCGACCATGTTGCCAAAAGCTTGCATCTGTCCCAGGGAGGTCAATGTCACTGTGGTTGGCCTTCCTTTCCCAATTTAATAACAGACTCCTCCTCTCCACGGGACTAATTTCGTGCAGCTTAGCTTGTCCCTTCATGTCTTGATTTCCATAATAGTTAATGCAGGTATAACGATGCCATAATGTAGTATGATTCCTCATCAATTTCCAAAGCTGAATCCCATACTCATGCTCTAGTTTTTCCCATGGAGTTTTCATTTCACTTGCTGGAGAAGATAAGTTTGTACTCCTCCCTCCCTCCCACCTCCTCATACCTTTGAACTTGCTAAATCCAGACCTCATCACCTAGTACTTGGATATCATTATAATGCAAAGTGTTGGCCTAACTTGTTGCATGTGTGGTCAAGGCCCCACCAATTACCACCCCATCCAGGGGTGAATATTGATAATATTAAAAGTATTATTGCATCTAAATTTAAGGAGAATCTATATGCGATAAAGAATTAGGGGATTAAAGAAAATTAAGATACTACTAGGAGGTGGTCAACTCTAATATAGAAGATCAAAAGTATCTCTTGGTTTTGACTAGCGTAAAGAAGAAAAACAATATTGTTAAAATAGGAACAAACTCTAATGAGTTGCATAGTGAAATTGGGCATTGGAAAAATCTCAAAACATTGCAGGACGAAATAATTTGTCATCTTTGTGACACTAAGAGGGTTGAATATGTAAAACACTTTTTGTCAGAGTGCCCTGCATATACCCAAAATAGATCTCAATTTTAAAATATTTGTCACAATACCGACCTTCCTAACCTTCTAAGTCATCAAAACATGTAAATCACTTTCTCTTAGAGTGCCTTGCATATACCCGAATTAGATCTCAATTTCAAAATATTTGTCACAATACCGACCTTCCTGATGTTTTTGAACACATAAATAAAATTCTAAAGAAATATAACTAATCTCTTTCCTTTCTTAAAGTTTGGTAATTCATCATCACTCTTTCCTTTCTTAAAGTTGGGTAATTTTGGTCTTAGTGGATGTTCATCATCATCATCACCATCATCACCATCATCACTCTTGCCTTTCTTAAAGTTTGGTAATTATGGTCTTAGTGGATGTTCATCATCATCGTCATCATCACTATTTCCTTTCTTAAAGTTTGGTCATTGCCATTGTCGTCGTCGTCATCGTCGTCGTCGTCGTCGTCATCATCATCATCATCATCAAAGATGAAAAGTACATACAATTATATTTTGAATATTGGAAATATATAAATATTTTTTTAAATATAAAACTCATTTTATAGAAATTAAAAAATGAAACAATTAAAATGTTGAAATAAATTTTATATTAACAATGAATTTATCGATATTTCATAATTTTCAATTCTTTTTTTTTAATTTATTTTTTTTTATAGACCAAAAAAATTGACAAACAATTTTTTTAATAAAATGTGATTAAAGAAAACTTGAATTTAATATTTTGTAAAAACTTTAAAACATGATTTTTTTCCTAATTATTAAACATCTAGTTAAAAATAAATAAATGATCAAAGAGTTTTTCGGGTTGTGCAAAAATGTGATCAAACTAGTCCGCAAAATCGTAATGCAACATAGCTTGGGCATCTCCCTCGAAAGCTAGTGTTTTCCCTAGCAATCGTCCCTCGCCATTGCTCGCCTAGTGGAGATCCACCATCCCTTGTCGCTATCCCTGGTTGTTTGCTTGCCTGGTTTTGCTTCTTGTTGCGGTTGTCAACCAGAGCTATGGACCGTGTGCGTTTTCTGAAACAAATGGAAGTAAATCACGTGCTTCTTCTTGATGGGTGGGTTTCCCCTTCCCGTTGGCGAGGGACGAGTCCATTCATAGTCTAGACTTGGGGCACTCAACGGTGTTGGGTATGTGTTATATTCTTTGCATGACTAGATTTAGTGTCTGCTTTGCATTGGGCGCATGGTGGGGGGTGGGGTAGAGGGGGGGGAGGGGGGGGTGTTAGAGGAGGGGTGGTAACCCCCCCCCTACCTGGGGAGTCACAAGGGGGAGGAGCCCCCCTATTCGGGGGTTTCGCAGGCCCCCCCTCAAAAAAAAATTTGGCATTATTTGCATCTGTTTTTTGGCAGTTTTTCAACACATGGTTTTCGTCGATGGTTTTCTAATTCTAGTTAAGGAATTAGGGTTGTTGACTAATCTAGGTCAATGGCTTAAGGGTTTTGGATGGCGTGGGATACTAAATATGTATTGTAAACAATGAAGATATGATGAATAGAAGACTAGAGGTGTGACTCTAAACATGTTGTTGGTTTTCCCGATTAGGGTTTCCAGGGTAAAAATATTTGTGTAATGTGTGTGTGTCATTGTATCTTTTATGTTTGTATTAAGAATTTGTTTGTAGTAATTAATTATACAAGGTTAAAATCTTCAAGTGGCAAAGCAAAACTCCATCATTCCGACTGAGTCAGGTTTAGTCGGTAAGTTTCTAGGTCTCTGGCCCAGTCCAAAGATAGTTCTAGATTGGATATCCAAGAATTGGTTTGAGCAAGGCCCCATTACTTTCTATTGTAGAAAAGGCTTCTTTATTTTTATTTTCAAAACCATAGAAGACTGAGACCTAATCTTCAGATCTATCCCCTTCTTCATGGGTTCTAGGGGAATGTTCTTTTCCCACTGGACTCTATAATTTAACCCAGATATGGAGATCTCCTCAGCTCCTTTTTGGATTAGACTTCTGTGTCTCCCCCTTATTTTTTGGGGTGAATACTTTTACAAAGCCATTGGAAATAATCTGGGTCGATTTATTACCCATGTCGAACCTGAGGGTAATATTTTCACTCGTGCTAGAATTTGCATAGAAATGGATTTCTCAAAGGGTGTACCTAAGGAGATTCAACTCAATTTGGAGAGTTGGAGTCACCACCAGGCCCTTGATTATGAGCAGGTTCCTTTCAAATGCAACATGTGTCATGAATATGGACACTTCACCAAAAGTTGCCCTAAAGCCAAAGAATCTTAGCCATTGCAAAATAATGATTATGAATTATTCAAACGAGTTTCAAGAAAGCACAAGAACAAGCATCACAAGGGGGCCTAGCATGATCACAGATCTCAAGCCTACCCTTCTAATCCAACCAACAATAGGCTCAAAGCTCTGGAAACTCAAGATGAAGAAAAATAGGACTCAGAGGAGGAATATTCTCAACAAAATGGCCCAGAGATAATTTTTGAGCCGCTTAAGAAAGTACAAAATCATAAATATTAGCTAAAGGAAACGTGGCCTTGCTCGGGGGAAGCACATCTTCACATGGGGAGGTTCCAGTTCCAAATTTAGTGGATCAGCCACCAAATGCAGTTTCAGTGGTCCCCCTAGAAAAGGTCCCAGCTTCAGTGGGTGAGGAGAATGGTGATGCGAGAGAAGCAGAAGATAAATCTCATTCATTTGTAGAAATATTAAAAAAGAATCCTCGCCTTCTCCCCCTTTAACAAGAGGACTGAAATAAAATAGAAATCATAGAGAGAAAGACATTGAATTGAGAATCGTAGTGGATTCTCAGAGCACCTTAGATAACATTATATACAATGATGGGATAGCTTGACACGTCTGTTAATTATGTTTTTCCTTTGTATTTTCTTATGTAACCAATTTGCAAGGATTTATTCTTGCAATCAGGAAGTAGTAAGTTTGAATCTGGAGAAGTCTTGGGATCGGTTCTTAAAATTCAACTTGGAAATTTTTGTCCATTTTCATTATAGTATAGCTGGCACAATAATAATGATGAAGAATGTACTTATTCTATGTGCCTCCACGCAACTTTTATTAATATAATTTCCCCAATTTTTATAAATAAATGATCAAATAAATGTTTTACCGCAACATTTTAAAAAATAAGCTTAAAATTTATTCCTTTAAAAAAATAATTTAAAGTGCATATCACAAATCTATCATTTATGTCACAATATTGTTTTCCAAATATTTCTCATAAGGAAACCAATCTCCATAACACCTTCTTTCTACCAAAGAATATCCCTTATCATACATTACTTCTAAATTCATATAATAACTATTAAGATAATTAAAACATTTTAATAATAAATATTCAACAAACACTAAGAATCACACATGTACAACTTGCCATTTCCCCAAACAATATAAAAAAATGTGACATAATTGAAGAGAATTGAGGTACTATAAGGCTGCTAAATATGATCTATCTTTGATCAGATTTTAGCTCTAAGTTTCAACTTCCAAAACTGTCTTTTGCTACCTTTTAGGACAAGAAACAAATAGGTAACTTTCTGTTGATAATTTTCATTGGTTATGTGTTGTTTGAGGTGCCCTTGCAAGTGTTTTGACATTCCAATGTTAGCACATGCAATAAAAATCAAACACATAACACTCCTCGGATATTTACAACTCTAAAATGTTGATCTAACAATTCTAAGCATGCATGAAATTGACACATAAGTTTTTGGTCAACATGACCCTGGAAAAACCCCCATGGGGAAAACCGGTTTGGAGTAGAAGTATATAGAGGGCCTCAAATAAAAATGTACGACACAGAAAACATATAAAAGTGAACCCGGTACAATAGCAATCCTTCTTGGATGCCTTGGAGCCCCTTGAAGATGTTTCTGCTAGCCTCTTGAAGCAAGGCAACCTTTGCCTTGGTGCACCCCTCTTCCTTAGCTAACCCTTGGACCTCTTTCCTTGCCTCTTACTTTGACCTTTCCTTTGCTTGTGCCTTTAACCCTTGCCTTTCCTTTGCTTTTCCCTTGTTGAATCCCCCTCCTCTCAAGAGTGCCTCCCTCCAAGTGATGGTGCACACTAGCTCAAGTGTGCCCCTCCTCTAGCAAAACTCTACAAATGAGCGCCCTTGCAAGATACCAGATATATAAAATATGCAGAACA
>JZKD02S1432662.1:532753-546932 GCA_000966675.3 Picea glauca
AGATCCTTCTAGAAGCGGAAGCTTCTATTAGGTCTTCTTACATCCGCCTTATTCTATTTTATTGAAAGGCCTTATTAATATTGACCTTTATTACATCCAAATACATTGATCTACCCATGTGTGGGTTAGGACCTTAACATCCCTCCTTCACCCTTGCACCCTATACACTCTAGAGTGTGCCTAAGAATGATGAATGAGGTTCCTCCTCAAGGTGTGCCTTCCTCTCCAAGCTTGATGTGCCCTCCTTCTCCCAAAGTGCGCCCCTCACAAGCTTGTGTGCCCCTCTCTAGATGAATGCACCCTCCTCCAAGGTGTAGCTCATACTTCATGGTAGACACTCCATGGTGGACTAGTGCCAAGCTAAAGCTCCTCCCAAACCCTTGACCTCATGTGCCTTCTCCTCCTCAAGATATGCACCCAAGATCTCTTCTCTTTCTTCTCTCCTCTCAAGTGAAGAATGAATCTCATCTTTGCCCTATTCCCTCATTTAGCCTCTCTTTGGCCAAACCCTAAAATATCAATGGCCTAGATCCAATCTAGCCATGTCTAATCAATGGGTGAGATTTAATCCTAAAATATCACTTACGAAACCACTTTTCTTAGTTTTCCTCATGTCCTTTAACTCACCCACAAAGTGAATTAAATGTCACTTTAATTACTTAAGTGACATATTTCACTTTTGAATTAAACTCCTAAGTCAAAGTGAAATTAGAACATAAAGTAAAGTAATGAGGGTAATAGTCTCCCCCTTTGTGTTTAGAGACTCACAAACACAAGGGGACCACTTTCCAAGGTACCCAAATCTCAACACTCGCTCTTACTGAGGAAAGTGCCCTTCACCCGCAATCTCATCTCTGCAGTGGACATGGTTGTCTATTGGCAAATACTCAGTGAGTATGGTTGTACCCTGATCATCAAAAGTAGTCTCTAACATAGATCTTCTCAACCTGCATGATCTATAGATGGAAGTGCATCTCCACCTATCCAAGATCACCTAGATCTTGGTATCATACCAAAGATATCAACCTTAGTCTCCCACCAAGGATTTATACCTACTGGAATATCGCCAATGGTCACTACTCTTGGCATCTCACCAAGAGTCACTCTCTTGGCATATTACCAAGAGTCTCTCCCTCTTGGCATATCATTAAGAGTATCTGGATCTCAACAACTCACCATGATATTGAACTTGGCCTCTCATCAAGTGACTTCCACCTGAAGTGGATCCTGAACCTGATCTGCTCATCTCCATATCCAAGTGAGGCTCAAGCCTTTGTGGCTCCCTCCTGCTCCTCCTCATCAATCTTTGATTCTCTGAATCCCTTGCACCAACCCTCTGTCTCAGCAACTCTGAAACTGAAGTTGTCCCGGGTGGACCAGTCACCCTTGAAGATGGTGTCCTCGAAAAATTGAGTCTAAGCTCCTCTAAATCACTAATCTAAGTCAATAGGTCCTCCTCAACTCTGTGTCCCCACCTAATGCTAGATGGTGTATCAATTGACAAATAACTAACGAATGCACACTCTCTCACAAACTATGCATCGAACTCAACCTCCTCTATTGTTGTTGCAATATCATCTTGTTGCTTCTTCTTCTTCTTCTTGTGACACTTCCCTGCATAGTGACCCATCTCTCCACAAGCAAAGAATCTCACTGTGCTTATGTCTCTCTCTTTCCCACCTCCACTCTATTGTGGTTTGGACCCTCCCTTGGGACCTTGTCTAACACCTTTGTCGGTCTTCTTCTTTCCCTTAGTCCACAGAGCAAGGTCGTCATCACCCTGAGAAATCCGATGTTGTCCTAAAGACTCTGAGATGCATCTTGTCTCCTCCTGTGTGAAATCATCCCAAATTCTTGTTGATTAATTGGGTTGGTTTTCATTGATGTCAACCCTTGAAGAAAGTCCGGTAGTGAATTCTGTTAGCACAAAGGTTTGGGTAATGGACCCAAGTTTGTTTGATGAATAATTGTATGAGTTTTGATATATTTGCAGGTAAAACTATTCTAGATGGATAGTACATGTCATGCCATTTTCGTTGGTATGTGGAACTCCACATAACTCCTCATAGTTAGAGAGTTATGGCCATGTGAAGTTGGAGAACCCTCATGAGTCATCTAGAAGCCCCAAAAGGTCAAAGTAGTCAAAGTGTTTGCAAAGAAGAAATTATTTAAATAATAAAGTGAAGTAATGAGTGTATAAGTCAAAGAGGATGCAAAAGAAATTATTTAAATAATAAAGTTAATGGAAATCTTACTAATTATGGAAAGTGGTTAAGTTAAGTGGACAAGTGGTTATAAGTGGGTTAACCCTAAAATAAGGAAAGTGGGTTAAGATGGTTAGAAGGTAACCCCTTGAGGAAGCTACATAAAAGTATAAATAAGAGGAAAGTGTCTCTCATTCAAATCACACTTGAATATCATTGAATATTTATTTTTATGAAAGCTTATTTGAGCAGGTATTTTTTGATAGAGAAAAATCGCAGCAGAAAAAATGCAGCAAGAAAACTACGGCAGAAAAATTGCAAAAAAAAAAGTGCGGCAGGAAAACTGCAACAGAAAAAGTGCAGTAGGAAAACTGCGGAAGAAAAATGCAGCAGAAAAATCGTAGCAGAAAAAGTGTGGAAAAAAAAATGTGGCAAGAAAAGTGCGGCAGGAAAACTATGCAAGAAAAAGTGCGGCAGAAAAATCGCAGCAAGAAAAGTGTGGCAGAAAAACCGCAGCAGAAAAAATGCGACAGAAAAATCGCGGCAATAGAACGCTACAAGAAGAAAAAAAGAGTTGATCTGAGGCAGGTCTACTGAAGGTTAGTATTGGTTCATGTTTGAGGGATTTTGGTTGAGGTATGTTGCTGAAGAGATTGGTACAGATAGAGGTTGTATAACAGTGAGGTTCTAGCACATTGTTTGAGGTATAGACTTGTGGTATAGTGTTTGAGGTATATGTGATCAGATCATATTGGTTGATGAGTATACAGTGACATATTCAGTTTCTATATTTGAGGTATATGTGATCAGATCAAATTGGTTGATGAGTATACAATGATAGGTTTCTCAGTGACATATGCAGTTTCTACATTTGGCACTTATATTTCAGGGTGGTTGGATGGGGCAAGGACAAGTGGTTGTAGCCACCTTCTAGTTGTAGCCAAAGAACATAGGGGGTTGTAGCCTCCTTCTGGTTGTAGCCGGAGAATTGAGGAGTTGGAGCTTCCCGGGGGTTGTAGCCTGAGAAACTAGGGGGTTGGAATCTACTTCCAGTTGCAACTGGAAAACAAAGGAAGTTGGTGCTTCCAATGAATGTAATTCTTAAAGACATGTAAGAAAAAACATTTCGTGGTTTTCTCTCGCTTTGGGTTTCCACGTAAAAACATCGGTGTACTGTGTATGTGTATGATTGATCGTTTGTTCATTGTTTATTTACTCTACAACTATTGGATCATAATGCTACATTGATATAACACTGGCATTTTGTGGTTAAAAAGGATTCAATTGCTCTATTACTGATTCACCCCCCCTCTCACTAATCCAACAATTGGTATCAGAGCATGTTCCTTCAAGAAACAATTTAACCACTCGAAGGAGATCATGGATTATTTTGAGAATGGAGTACTAATGTTTAATGGTTAGAATGGTTTAAAGTATGAGATGTGGAGCAAAAGGATGAAAGTATTTTTACAAGCACAAGGACATCATATTTGGCTATCAGTTGTTACAGGATATGATAGTTCAAAAAGGGAAAATACTGCATCCAAGAAGGAATTGAAGAAGAATAACAAAATAGCAATGGATTTCATTTGGGAAGGATTACCTAATCCGGTAAGAGAAAAGGTTGGTAAATGTTCATCAACCAAAGAACTTTGAGATAAGTTACATGACATATATTCTTCACCCATCGCAAAGTCAGAAAATGCCAAAGAAGATGCAGATACAAATCAAGAAGAATTATGTTCAGTATGTCAAACAGATTCAGAAGATGAAGAGTACATAATCACCAGAGGTATGTTGTTTTTCTTTAATTGTGAAAAATGCAGACATCTTGAAATAGAATGCCATGAAGGAAATGTGATAGAAAAACTAATTGAAAAGGAAGACAATTATGAAGCAGAATTGATTAGTGCTTTAGATGAACTAAGAGAAGAAAATAAGTCACTCAAGAAAGAATTGATGAAACAAAAGGAAAGTGTTCACATTTTTTAAGAAGCCCAACAGGTCATCGAGAACTTAAGAACTTGGCTAGAAGAAGCCAGAAAGATCGAAGAAAATATTGAATATCAAAAGCAGTATTTGGAAGCCAACATAGCAGTACATAAGGAAGAAGCATAAATGAGAGAGATGATATTGACAGATCATCTTAAGGAAATAACTAACGATCTAAACGAGCTTGAGGCGGAGTTTGGTCAATGATCCAAAATGGATCCAGGAAGGCCTAAAAATTAAAGTTCTAGGAATTGAATGAAAATAGTGTCATTGCGTCCGTCTCATCATGTTGATTCCGACCATATAATTTTTTCCTCAAACAAACACCATATGTGAAAGTTATCGCATTCTAATCAAATTCCCAAACATGCAAAAAGTCAATTGGTCAAAGTCAACGTTGATGTCAACAGTACAACATGTGATGTCAGCATGACATCATGATGACATCGGCATGCTGATGTGGCATCACTAGGAGGTGACACATGTCACTCAAATTCGACGTTTTCGGGTTGAGTTGGCACATGTACAGATTTGACACGTGGCACTGTACGGATGTTGACGTTGCAGTCTGTACATGACATGGCCCAATGATAGGCTGACACATGGCAGTACAGATCCCGACATGGCAGGGTGACTGTGTTGTATGGACGTGACGTGGCACAACACGTGGTTGTATGATAGATGATGTGGCAGGTGACTAGGTAGGTGATCGGGTTGTACGACGGTGACATGGCATGTTGACTGTACGCTGACTATGTTGGTGACTGTATGGTACAGACCAATCCTGAGGTGACACGTGGCCCAATCAGAGGGTGCCACATGGCACCCCAGATTTTTCTAAGGACAGTTGGATTAAAAAATTGTTATGGCTCCAGGGGATTCGAACCCCTGACCTCGGAGCAAGCCAAAGTTTTCGCAACCACTGGCAGACCGAACGAGCTAACCATGGGACTTAACCCCTAAACGACAAATGTTGGTTAAAAGTTGATAAGGGCGGAAGTTTGGGAATAATCCCCGGCTGGCGGGGGCTAGCTCAACCAACCAAGGGCTATGAACCAGGGGTTAGCACCGAGAGGTAGGGCGCGAAGAGACCTAGCCACAGGCCACGTGGCCATCCATATGACCAGCGCAACAACCTAAGATCAGGACTCAACAATTAGTGCCCAGCCCAAGGCCACATGGTAATGTCCATATGACCAGGGGCCCGAGTAAAGGGGGATGGCGTGCCCATATGTGCAATTTTGGGTTTCAAACTATATAATATGATTTTTTTGTTGATATTATGTTGATTTTGGAAGATTTTGGTCATTTTTGGGAGATCTGGAGCCCTTTTTGAGGCCATATCTTGGGAGGATGTTGCCAACTTCAAATCTATTTAAACCAGAGGTTCTTGGTAGCCTTAGACAGGTTCAGAAGAGGAGAAATGCTACATAATTGTGAAGCCAAAGTCAATCTTATGCAGGGAAGCCATTGAGGAGAGGAACTTTGCGGGCCAATTCCAGGAGATTCGCTGAACCATTTTCAGTGCCGTTAGTTGTGTTGGGTTCTTAAGGTCTAGCAGAACACAACTAGACTAGTTTGTAATCCATTTGACACCTTTTTGATGTACGTTTGAAGCTTTGAAGATAAATAAGAAAGCCTCACCCACTGAGACAAAGGCCCAGAGACGTAGGCGATCTTGCCGAACTCCGTTAACAACTTTGTTGTTATGGTTTGTTGATTCTTTGTGCTTACTTTCATATATGCATTTATTATTGTTGCCATATTGTATCATTAATTCTTCCACTTTCTGAAATTCCTAAATGGTTAATGAACTCATGCTTTAAAACTTAACCATAGTCTTTAAAAGATATTTTCGGATCAAGTGGTATCAGAGTAGGTTGACGGTTGGTTTTTGAGTTTGCATGATTACCAGGGAAAAGTTGAATCGTGGTGAAGGCGATCTTGTCGAAGAGAATCCTGAGATTGGATTGAGAAAGAGGACTTCTCAAAGTGAGAAGATGGCATCGGAAGAAGGACTTTCTCATACCGAGATAGAGTTTCAAAAGACTTTATTCGCCATGTCAGAGATCGTAAAGGTTTTATATGATGATTACTTGGAGTGGAAGAGATCGATTCTAGGTGAATCTTCAAAAGACAAAAGTGAAGAAAGAGAGGATCCTCCTAAACCTCCTCCTTCACCTCCTCCTTCACCTCCTTCTTCTCCATCAACTTGTTCTTCTTCAAGTACAAGTTTCAAATCCACCTCAAGAAAACATTCACATAAACATAAACATGACATGCCTTTACTTAAGCTTGATGTGAAGTTTGAATTACCCATGTATGATTGTGAAATCAATGCAGAGAGGCTTGATAACTGGGTCGGACAAATGAAAGTTTATTGTAGTGTGCAACAAATCAAGGATGAGGCAACTCAAATCAAATTGGCATCGCTTTGACTTGCAGGCACAACACTCATCTGGTGGCAAAGCAAGTTGCAAAATGGCACGCAACAAGTGGGTAATGTATTTCCATCATGGCAAGTTTTTGTTTTTGCACTTAAAAAACAATTTTATCCTTTGGGTTATCAAGAGAAGGCTTTAATTGAATGGCAAGGTCTTAAACTAAGAAAGGGACAAATAGTGCAATAATACACAAATGAATTTTGTAAGATGTCATTAATGTTAGACATTCCATTACATACCCAAGAAACTCTTATGAAGTATATAGGAGGTTTACCTGCACACATTCATAACACTATATTTATGTTTGGACCTACTAATCTTGATGAGGTTTTTGTTTAAGCAACATACATTGAGGAAGGGAAAACAAGAGTTGGTGTATCAGGGGAATCGTCTTCAAGAAAAGAGGACAAAAGGAAGTGGAATGACAAGAAAGCAAATTCAATGACAAGAAGGGAAGAGAAGTTATCTTGCAAGCATTGCAAGATAGAAGGTCATGATGATGAGCATTGTTGGAAATTGCATCCCGAGAAGAGACCGAAGTGGTTCAAAGAAAGGAAAGGGAGGCAAACAACTGCAGCAACAACATGAACAAAAGACTTGGGATTGAATTCGGGTGATGAGTCTAAAATCACAGTGGTTGGTTTGACAGGTAAAATTAGTGATGGATACGATTCTAGAAGTAAATTGTTTCACATAAGGGTCATAATGAAGCATACTAAGGTCAACACATTGATAGATAGTAGATCTCAATCTAACTTGATTTTAGAGGAAGTGGTTAAACAATTGGGATTAAACACGCAAATGCATCATAAACCTTACTCACTTAAATGGATAAGAAACAATCATAAATTGCACATAACAAAGAAATGCACTTTAAAGTTTGCAATTTCATCAAAGTTTGTGGATGAGGTAACATGTGATGTGGTGCCACTCAATGAATGTGGAATGGTCTTAGGCATTCCTTATTTGAATGATCACAAAGCAATCTTCTATAGGGAACATAATCAATATCACTTAATCAAAGAAGGCAATGAATATGTTGTACATGCTCATCACTTAAAAGAAAATCAATCTCTTCAAGCAATGGAACAATTAAGGAAGGCAACTCATGCAAGAAACACACATATAATTGTGTCAAATCAAGTAGTTGATCTTAAGCATGAACATGAGATGATTATAGAATGGAAGTTCAATCACACTTTGTTTCAAGATAAGCTAATGTTGTGCAAGTACTATAAACATATTAGCTCATTTGTAGTCCTATTTCTGATGTTATCATTGCTAATGTTTTCAACATGGATGGTAGTGGCTTCGATAAGATGTGACAGAGTACAAGTGGCTAACAATATGCTGTCAGTTGTCATGGTTGTTTTGCAATTAATCTTGATGAGACAAGTGCACAAGACAAAGTTTAAATACAAAGAACAAGTGGGGTGGCCTATCCCGCACTTGATGACTGGTTAGTACCCTTTTGGAGGACCTAAAGGTCTTAGTGGGGAGGCGTGATCCAAAATGGATCCAAGAAGGCCTAAAAATCAAATTTCTCGGAATTGGATGAAAACAACACCATTGTGTCTGTCTCGTCATGCTGATTTCAGCCATATAATGTTTTCCTGAAACGGACACCGTATGCGAAAGTTATCGCGTTCTGATCAAATTCCCAAACATGCAAAAAGTCAACTAGTTAAAGTCAACGCTGATGTCAAAAGTACAATAGGGAACGTCATGATGATGTCAGCATGCTAATGTGGTGTCACTCAGATTCAGTGTTTTCGGGTTGAGTTGGCACATGTACGGATTTGACACGTAGCAATGTACAGATGTTGACGTGCTAGTTCGTACATGATGTGGCTCAATGACAGGCTAACACGTGGCAGTACGAATGACAACTGGTTGTATGGATGATGGCGTGGTAGGGTGACTATGTTGTACGGATGTGATGTGGCATGACACGTGGTTGTACGATAGAGGGCATGGCAGGTGACTAGGCAGGTGATCGGGCTATACAGTGGTGACGTGGCATGCTGATTGTGTTGGTGACTGTATGGTACAAACCAATCTCGAGGCGATACGTGGGCCCAATCAAAGGGCACCACGTGGCACCCTGGATTTTGCCAAGGATGAATGGATTAAAAATTTGTTATGGCTCTGGGGGATTCGAACCCCTGACCTCCGAGCAAGCCAAAGTTTTCGCAACCACCGGTGGACCGACCAGGCTAACCATGGGACTTAACCCCTAAATGACAAATATTGGTTAAAAGTTGATAAGGGTGGAAGTTTGTGGATAAGCCCCGGTCGGCAGGGGCTAACCTGACTGACTAGGGGCTATAGACCAGGGGTTAGCATCGGGAGGTAGCGCGCGGAAAGACCTAGCCACAGGCCATGTGACCATCCATACGACAAGCGCAACAACCTAAGACCAAGGTTCAACAGTTAGCGCCCAGCCTGAGGCCACATGGAAGCGCCCATATGACCAGGGGCTTGGGTAAAGGGGGTTGGCATGTCCATATGTGCATTTTTGGGTTTCAAACTATATAATATGATTTTTTTGCTGATATTATGTTGATTTTGGGAGATTTTGCTCATTTTTTGGAAGATATGGAGCCCTTTTTTAGGCCAGGTCTTGGGAGGATGTTACCAACTTCAAATATATTTAAACAAGATGTTATTGGAAGCCGTAGAAAGGTTCAGAAGAGGAGAAATGCTATAGAATTGTGAATCCAAAGTCAGTTTTATGCAGGGAATCCATTGAGGAGAGGAACTTTGTGGGCCGATTCCGGCAGCTTCGCTCAACCGTTTTCAGTGCCGTCAATTGTGCTGGGTTCTTGAGGTCTAGCAGAACATAGCCAGACCGATTTGTAATGCATTTGACACCTTTTCGATGTACTTTTTAATCTTTTAAGATAAATAAGAAAGCCTCACCCACTGAGACAAAGGCCCAGAGACGTAGGCGATCTTGTCAAACTTCGTTAACAACTTTGTTGCTATGGTTTGGTGATTCTTTATGCTTACTTTCAGATCTGCATTTCTTATTATGGCTGCCATATTATATCATTAATTCTTCCTCTTTCTTCAATTCCTAAATGGTTTATGAACTCATGCTTTAAAACTTAACCATAGTCTTTAAAAGATCTTTTCGGATCAGTCAAGAAGAGAAAGGACTTGAAGAAGAAATAATCACATTAAAAATTCAGCTTGAAGAAGAGAAAATAACAGAAAAAGTCATGAAGTCTTAGATAATGAAGAAAGAAGAAGAGGTTGAGAAGCTTGAAGAAGAAGTTGTCACATTGAGAAGTAAAATCGTCGAGCTCAACAAGAACATTGAAGAGACAGAAACATCCACATCTATTATAGAGAATGAAGGGAAGAAGTCTAGGTTGCTAGAAAAGAAGAATGAAGAAAACAAAAAGAGTTATGCAGAAGTACTCAAAGGAAGGAATCATGGTCAACCAAAATCTAAGAAAACTATTGAAAATACATCTTCAAGAAAACCATCCATGTTTAAGCCACAAAGAAGCTTCAATCGTGATCATGTTAGTCAAGGCAGAATTTCAGAAGGACTACACCACAAAGAAGCTTCACTCGTGATCATGATTGGTTAAGGAAGAATTTCAGAAGGACTACACCACAAAGAAGATCATTCACTCCCAGGTATGCAAATTTTTTTTATGGTCTTTGTTTTTATTGTACTAATTTTGGACATAAGGTTGCAGATTGCAGGGATTATAAAAATGTTCAAGCAAGAAATGCCTATGTGGCCCCACATAACATTAAATGTTACAAATGTCATAACTATGGACACATGCTAGTGATTGTATAAGCATGATAGATACTTCCATGAAAGAGAACATTGATATCAGATATAATAAAGTATGGATAAGAAAACACGAAGAACATGTGAACAAAGAATAGGTCCCAGAGATCGCAAGATTGGAAATAAAACGAGATGAAGAAAACTCTACAGAGAAAAAGAAAGATGTCAGATACAGAAAGGTTTGGAAAATAACTGAAAGAAAAGAAGGACAAGTAAATAAGGAACGGGTTCAAGAGATTTTACTTTCATGCATTGTAGTGAAAGATGAATCCACAAACAGAAAGAAAGAAGTTAGAGCTCAGAGAGATGAATCTACCAATGAAGATGATGATGAATACACATCAGAGCATGAATTGTTATGAGCCATCCGGCTTAGAGACTCCTAGGTAACATGAATATTAGACAGGGGGAGTCTATGTGATAGCTATGACAGACCAAGAACCATCCTTCGAGCAGCTTGCAGAGTTTGAGTAGACAAATCCAGAGTAGTCAATTAGCAGAAGTACAATCAATTGTAGTAGTGAAGTCTTCATGATACTATAGTGATAAATGGGTGAGCATTATGGACATTTAATAGTAGAGTCTTGGACAGTATGGAAAGAGATGGATTCATAAGAACACTTAGCAGGTTTGGAAAGATATATGACAGTGGACGAGAGCATGGATTCATAGATTGGTTCAAAGAGTGGTTCAGAGACAAAGGAAATGGTTGAAAATGAAATAGATTCAAAAATCAAATGTTTGAGATCTAATAATGGGGGAGAGTTCACTTCAAAGGAATTTATGGACTACTATAGAAGGCATGGAATAGAAAGACAATTCTTCGTTGCTATGACACCTCAACATAATGGAGTTGTTGAAAGAAAGAACATGACAATACAGGAAGCGGCTCGAATAATGTCAATGGATTCCAAATTGAAAAATATTTTTTGGACACATGCAGTGCATACAACAATTCACATTCAAAACAGAGTAATGCTCAGAAACAACACTGACAAAACTCCCTACGAGCTATGGAAAGGAAGACCAGGAAATGTGAAGCACTTCAGAGTATTTTGAAGCAAATGCCACATCAAAAGAAAAGATGGCAAAATGGGAAAGTTTGACTCTCGTGTGGATAAAGGAGTACTTATTGGTTACTCAAGTACAAGGAAAGCGTACAAGTGTTACAATCTGAGGTTGAACAAAGTTGTGGAAAACATCAATGTAACAATTGATGAAACGGGTGGGCGAGAATTAAAGGAAGAAGAAAATGAATCAATGGAACAACTTTATGAAGAAGAAGTAGAAGGGGAAGATGAAGAGGATCATACAGAAGTAGAAAAGCAAGCTTAGCAAGTGCCTCCAAAGACACCTAGCAAACAAGTACAAAAAAATCACCCTTCAGATCAGATTATCAAAAAACAAAGATGCAGGAGTTGAGACTAGAAGAAGAATCTGATCACCAGAGAAAACACACCTAGGACTCTCATCTACGATTGAACCAAACAGTTTTGAAGAGGCCAGCAAGGATGAATTTTGGAATAAGGCCATGGATGAAGAATTAGATCAAATAGAGAAGAATGACACTTGGGAATTGGTTCCAAGACAAAAGAATAAGAATGTGATTGGCACAAAGCGGGTATTCATAAATAAATTGAATGAAGATGGACAAGTTACAAGGAACAAAGCGAGATTGGTATGTAAAGGATACACACAAGTTGAAGGAATTGACTTTGAAGAGACATTTTCCCCAGTTGCAAGAATGGAAGCAATCTGATTGCTTTTAGCTTATGCGTGCTCCAAGAATATTAAACTGTATCAGATGGATGTGAAATCAGCTTTTCTGAATGGGGAACTTGAAGAAGAAGTCTACATCGAACAACCAGAAGGATCTCAGTTGTCAGAGAACATAGATTACGTGTGCAAATTGAAGAAGGCCTTGCATGGTCTAAAACAAGCTCCTAAAGCATGGTACTTTAGACTGTATAAATATCTACAATACACAGGATTCAGAAAAGGAAGTGTAGACAACAACCTCTACATCAAGGTAACTCAAGATAGTATTTTATTAATTGAAGTTTATGTTGATGATATTATTTTTGGAAGCAATGATGACAGGTTAAGCCATAAATTTGCAAAGGATATGCAGACTGAATTTGAAATGTCATTACTCGGAGAACTATCCTTCTTTATGGGTCTTCAGATATGTCAAAACAACCAAGAAATTTTTATTTCTCAAACTAAGTATATCAGAGAAATGCTAAAGAGGTTTGGAATGGAAGATTACAAACTAGTTACCACTCCTATGCAAACCAGTTGCAAGTTGAGCAAAGATGATGATTCAAAGTCTACAGACTAGAGGCAATACAGGGCAATGATTGGTAGCTTACTATATGTGACAACATCCAGACCAGATGTAATGCAGGCAGTTGGACAAGTGGCACGATTTCAAGTAGCACCAAAGGAATCACATGTCGTAGCAGTGAAGAGAATTTTGAGATATCTCAAAGGAACAAAAGAGTTTGGATTATGGTATCCAAAAGGAAATGATCTATCACTTATTGCCTACAAAGATGCAGATTGGGCAGGTTGCATGGATGACCGATGAAGCACCAGTGGAGCAGCGTTCTACTTGGGTGAGTGTTTAGTATCATGGCTAAGCAAGAAACAATCATCAGTATCCTTATCTACAGCCGAAGCAGAATATATTGCACCATCAACATGTTGTACACAGGTTCTATGGATGAAACAAATACTATACAGGTTGTACTTGTATATCAACAGATATACAGGTTGAGTATGATGAGCCCATTCCAATCTATTGTGATAATACAAGCACCATCGATATCTCAAAGAACCCAGTGATGCACTCCAAGATGAAGCACATTCCAATCAAGTATCACTTTCTACGGGAATAACTTGCAGAGAAGAACATTAGAGTTGAATATGTGGGCACAAAGGAACAAGTGGCAGACATATTTACAAAACTGCTTCCATGGGAAGCCTTTGAGTATCTTCTCCAGAGACTCGGAGTAATTTCTACTCCAAAATGAATGTTTTTGAATGCTTATCTTACATGTCTTAGATTTACATGAGGAAGCACCATAAAGAGGACAATTTAGGTCGGGAGATCAGTTTCAGGAAGAGTTCAGTTAGGGGGAGTATCCCCAAGGATAGTTCAGTTAGGGGGAGAAAGATCGAATGGAAAGATACATTTTCCATTGATGACAAAGGGGGATAGATTTATCAGATGCAAAGCATAGAGGCATGGTTCCAGGAGGAGTGATGGCCACAGGAAGAGCATGAGTGATATGAATTCAGTATTGCATGACATGAATTTAGTATTGCATTAGAGTGTTGCAATCAATGCCAAAGGGGGGTATTGTTTATTAATTGGGTTGGTTCTCATTGATGTCAACCCTTGAAGAAAGTCTGGTAGTGAATTTCGGTAGCACAAAGGTTTGGGTAATGGACCCAAGTTTGTTTGATGGATAATGGTATGCGTTTTGTTGTAGCTACAACTATTCTAGATGGATAGTACATGTCATTTCATTTTCGGTGGTATGTGGAACGTCACATAACTCCTCACGGTTAGAGAGTTATGGCCATGTGAAGTTGGAGAACTCTAATGAGTCATCTAGAAGCCCCAAAAGGTCAAAGTAGTCAAAGTGTTTGCAAAGAAGAAATTATTTAAATAATAAAGTGAAGTGATGAGTGTACTATAAGTCAAAGAGGATGCAAAA
>JZKD02S1432662.1:557830-585354 GCA_000966675.3 Picea glauca
CCTCAACAAAGATGAAGCAATGATTAAACTACGACAACATAAGTGAGATGTCTAGAGTTTTAAGCCTAGAGTCTTCGATTCCAAGTCTAAATCTGTGTAAATGATATTATGAAGAATAATTTCCAAATCAAAGACACAAATTTAAAGTCTCTTTGAATGATTTCCAACCAGCAAAGAAAGAGACAAAAATTGTGTAAAACATCTAAGGTTTTAAGCTAGAAAAGTAGGACGATTTGCATCTAACTCAACATAATTGATTTTAAATCTAATTTTTATGATTTTTTCGATGAAATATTCAGATCTAAACCAAAGAATAAATTCCATATTACGACCTTGAAACAAAGCAGACAACAATGGCCCCAATCAAGCAAGACATACTAAGGTTTAGAGGAAATTTCCAACGATTCATTTGAGGAAGTGAGAGCCAAGCTTTAGGTATATTTTTAGAGTTTTATAGCTCAAATGCAATCTGATTTTAAAGTATTTTTTTCTAGCAAATTCAGAGTGCATTTAGTTATACTAAGTTTCATTGTTCAACATGTATTTCCCAACTAACTTGGCAGGGACTGCGTTGCCATGCAACCCTTGTTTAATTAGTGACGGGTATTGAAGTTTTTAATAGGTAACACTATGAACAAATTTATTATGCTTAATTTATAATTTATTTAATTTTAATGTTAATTTTTTTTACTAAAATTTGTATTATATAGAATATGAGGTTTGTTGCACTGAGTTTAGTAGCGATTATATCTATTGGATCTTTTGACTCCCACAAAACCGAGCATAGTTTTAGATTGATATTTACATACAAAAAGAGACTTTCTAGACAAGAGTTCCAAGTGATCTTGCTTGTGGCCTCCTTAATAAACTAACAAAAAACACAAATGACTCTAAAAAACATTCATATTGGTTTACATTTGCACGTTGTCATGGTCTTCCTGCTCCTCACTAGAGTGATGGGTGCATGTACCTTCGATTTCCATGGGAACTTGATTTTGATACACTGTCTCGACCTTTACTCCCCCCTCTTGATTAGAGCTTTGAGTTCCCACTTTATTTGATGCAAGAGAGAGGTTATCCACCCACTGAGCTAATACCAAAGCATGTAATTTGCTACATTCTACTTCCAATGAGTCAATATGACATTTTTTTATTAAAAAGAAGACTGGAGAGGTTAGCATTGTGGGGTATACTAGATTGCTCTAGCTTTGCCACCTTGGAGAAGATGACCATAATAGTGTTGTTGTTGGCCTAAGTCATTTCGTCATGTCTATGCAAGACCCTTTTGAATTATTGAGCATCTTCACTTGCCATAGTTGCACAAATAACCCTTGCCTCTTTCCTAATTATCACATAGTGAATTGACACTGTCTCTTTGTACCATGAGCCAATACACCGATTATGCCCCCCATTTCCTCTGGTTTGGGTGACTAAGTCCACACCACAAAAAAGCAACTGAACAGGGAAGGAAATATGAAATAAGGCAAGACAAACCCATACATAACCAACAAGAATTTGGAGAGGAAACCACTATGTTCCCGCTATCACCATCCACAATCACATCTCAACAATCAGGTCATGAACACTCCCTTTCCAATCCTTTGAAATCCCGCACTTGAACAAACAATCCTGAATTGAATCCTTCCACAACCAAACCTCACCTTTGCAACATAACCATGGCATCTCCCATACTCGGTTAATCCCATATATGTTGCTCTGTTCCATGACTGTGCATTGAAATCCCTCGAGCAAGGCCATGCTGAGTAAATGAGAGCATAATCACTTGCTTGTGTTGTCTATCCGCCAACTACTCGACTTACATGACCTCGAGGGAAACTACACATAATGTACTTTAATTGATGCCCACTTTCCCATAATAAAGTTAATCAACCACCCACTAATGAAATGTTTAAGGGATTGTGGCATAATGATATTCCCAATTTTCCATAATGGTTCATGGAATTAGCGATGTTGCAAATTTTTCCCATGTATTTGCCTCTCTATTAAGTGCCTTCCTGATGTGAAAGAGAGAAACCTTATCAAATTGAGGTAAAATATGTTTGACTCGTGCAACAATGCCTTGAAGTTGACGTCCTCCAGGGTTTGTTTGGGTAATCACTGCCCGAATGATTAACATTGAATCCCCAAAGACATATAATGTCTTGATTCCATAATTTTTAATGATGTTGAGCCTGCACCATAACAAATAGGCTTCGACTAGATTGTTCGTCACATTCCCTAGGCCCCAAGCATAATGCACAATCTTATTCCTCATAATCATGGATACTCGCCCGACACTTACTGCCTCTCATTTATAACTTTTTTAATATTAAAAGAAATCATAATTAAAAAGGAATAATGTACATAGTTTATAAATATCATTTATAAAATATGATGATGAAATTGACCAATGATGTTATTATTGCACCTAGAGGTGCTCTACAACCCAGCATGAAGGATATGTTGTAAGTACATAACATTAAAAAAAAAATACAAGTGAACAATTACATAAGTTGAATATATATATATATATATATAAGAATTATGAGATATTAGTTGTGAAGATCTGAATTATGGGATTGGTATTCTATCAAAGACCCGAATCAAGGACCATGACCTCTTATTATATTTTTTTAGGTATAACTCAGATGCGTTAGTTATGTTGTGATAAGATGCATAGCCATACAAATTGAGACCTCATGCCATTGGACTTTGGAAGAGCTAATTGCACAAAACAACGTTAAATAGTTAACAATGATTATAATATAACCAACTTAGATCCATCTTAACCCCGAATCTATCAAGCTTCAAGAGGGATCAAATCTCTCAAGGTGCAAAGCTCTTGTATAATGCAAAACTCGAGGAAAGGTTTGCACCTAGAGATATTTGATCCCTCTAAATACTTGATAAATCCAAGATTAAGATGAATCTAGGATTATATTTATTAGTATTGTATCATAAATTAATTTTATATTGTTACATATAATAAATTAATTATATTATTTTTGTAATCTTCAAAATTTATATTGGAAAATAATGATAAATTATAATAATAGTTTTTAAAATAATTAGATCATATTTTTCCATTTTTATTATTTAATTGAAAAAGTTATATGGAGATACACAATTTATTATAATAATGGTTTCTAAAATAATTAGATTATATTTTTCAATTTTTATTATTTAATTAAAAAAGTTATATGGAGATAAACAATTTATTAAAGTTAACATAAAATTTAGAATAACTATAAGTTTTAATAAATTAAATTGAAAAAAAATTAAAATCTATCATAATATAATTAAAAATAAATCAACAAAAAAATATTTTAAATTAAATTGATTTGTATTTATAAATTTAATCTTTTAATTGATTAACGTTTTGATAGACTAATTAAGTCTTAGTAGATGTTAATCATCATCATCAATATAAAATCGAAAACCAATTACTAATAATTAAATAATAACCCTTTGAATAAATTTAGTAGAAAGTAGATTGTTAAATAATGACCCTTTGAATAACTATATTAGCTTGATTCTAGAAGCTATGTTTAGTAAGTAGTTTTTTCGGGTTCTAGAAACAATGTTGATGCTGACCACCATTATTCCCCAAATCTTTAGTTGTAGAGATTTGGGCAAAAGTTTTCAGCAGTGGAACTTGTAGATGTTGGTAAGATCTTGCTATTTTTATTACGGGTTTTCTAGAAAAACGAGGAGAAATTATTTAAAATTAAACGGAACTGCACTTTTCTTTTACAGGGAGAACGACGCGTGGCAAGAAGCAGCGGCTAGACATCTTGTTTTTATGCGGCCGGGGAAGCGGTCGCAGTTGTGGTGGTGTTAAAACAGTGGAAAGTTGGAGATGTGGCATGCCAACACAGACTAATGCGGAGCAGTCAAAACCATCGAGATGAAGACGAAGAGCAGTCAAATTTTTCAATCTCCATTTTTAACGACAACCCAACGCGTTGCTTCGTCTGGCAGGTTGTGCGCCAAGGAAGGCCACCACCACCAGCAGGAGGATTATGATATGATTATTATGATGATGAGGAGTCAGAGGGTTTCAAAACCACAGAAAGCTTCCAATATATAAGCTCTGAGAAGCTCTTCCAGGGATTTCATCTTTTGACCATGGACGCCACCAGCAGTCGTGCAAATCTGTTAGTTTCTCAATTTCTCCTATTTTGACCCGAGGCAGATCGCGCATCTTCTTCTCCAATCCTCTGGCGCATGAAATTCACGCACGCATTCGTTCGTTACCGATCGTCGAGAGCCATTCTCTAGTCCAGGGTTCGAATTCTGCGGTATCCTTTTCTTTTCATAAATTTGCACAGATCTTCGCCACTATAGCATGGGGAATTGCTGCGGATCCGCCGGCTCCAAGCAGCCGAAGCCGAATCCCTTTGCGGATGATCACCCTCATTACAACACCACCAACGCTAATAACACCAACGCTAACCACACCAACAAGAAGCCAACGCGAACCTCGCGGCGGAGCGTGCTGCCCGATTGCGACGGGAATGAAATAGCGGTGAAGTATGTGCTCGGGCAAGAGCTGGGACGCGGGGAGTTTGGGATTACGTACCTGTGCAGCGACAGGGAGACTGGGGAGGTCTTGGCGTGTAAATCCATTTCGAAAAAGAAGCTCAGGACGCCCGTCGATGTCGAGGATGTGAGGCGTGAAGTGCAGATCATGAAGCATTTGCCCAATCACCCCAACATCGTCAGCCTCAAGGCAACTTATGAGGACGATAACGCCGTCCATCTCGTCATGGAGCTCTGCGAGGGCGGCGAACTATTTGACAGGATCGTCGCACGGGGCCATTATACAGAGCGAGCTGCCGCGGTCGTTACCAAAACAATCGTGGAAGTTGTCCAGGTAAATTTTAAAATTTTCCCTTTATAATATGCTTAATCCCGTTTGATTGACCTTGTGGGGAGCTTTGAACCCCAGCTTTTACATTACCAATATGGTTGGGGGAGGACTTTATAATATGCTTAATCCCGTTTGATTGACCTTGTGGGGAGCTTTGAACCCCAGCTTTTACATTACCAATATGGTTGGGGAAGGACCCTATGAGATTCGATCATTGAACCTTTGCCTTGAAAGACGAGTGCACTTACCAGAAAGCCGTGGGGTGATCCCCGTGTTTGGCCTCACAAATTTATTATTTTACTTGCAACAGGGTTAATTGGAACTGGGTTTCTTAGCTTTTTTTAATTTATAAATAAATTCGGGCTTTTTAGCTTTTTTTAATTTATAAATAAATCCCCCTTCAGAGGGGTAATCATTCTGCCAAAATGGTCGGGACTTTGGCTCAGCTTCATCCATTTAATCCGATTGGTGGCAGACCACAGCATGGATGGAACTCTGTCAACGCTTTGTAGACCTCACCAGTAAATTAATTCCTATTAACAGAGTTCTTAGTTTTAGACCTTTTCAAATGAACAATTCTAACGATCAAATGTAAGTAAAGGGTCGAATCACCTATCTATCAAAGGGCAGGCTTTCCTCCAACTGTGTATTTCCCTCTCCTATTAATCAATTCTTTGATTTAGGTCAAGTAGTCAACTAGGATAACCTTTTCACTCTGGTGGAGTATCTGGCTCTTACCCTGGCATGTTGGTTGATCCAACTGCCATGAAAATATCCCCTGCTATGTTGTGCTTCTTGTACACTTTCACATCTTTCTGCCAATTCTAAAGGGCCCTTACCTTTGCTGTTAGGTATAAGGGATGTACTACCATTCTTAAGCAGTTAGTACATCTAGTTTTTTTGTGCTTAGTAATTTAGAGTGAAACATTATGCCAACTTCTGTGTTCTGCCATGTTTTCACGAATCGGGTTTTTTTTCTTTACCGTGCATTGCCTGACAAAATTTAAAACATCCATTGTCTTGATCAGAAACAAGGAGTTTCATGGCACCTTGTTTCCCAACAAACGTGACATTCCCCGTGTTTTCTGGAGTTTTGCATATTGATTGAAGTTTCGGTGTGTCTTACATTGTCATGTGGCAAGTCCAAGAGGCCCATGTTTTCTCTCCGAAAGATTATGTTTCAAGGCATTTTGCATTTCGAAGGAGCTTGTGATTTCCAGAGACATTTATATCTTTTATACCTTGTTTTATTTTCAGAGTTTCAGATATCGCTGTTTTTTGTGTTGTTTTACTACCGGTGACAAAATTTAGGAGTTCCATGGATTTGATTAGAAAGGAAAGAGTTACATGTTGACTTGAATTTCAAGTTTATAAAGCATTTCTTCAATCTTGTCTCCCTCAAAAATTCGAAATCATTGTTTTCCTTGTATTTTTTGATGTTTTCACTGTTTTATGTGTCTTCTATGTCATTGCACAACGAAATTCAGGAGGTCCATGGTCTTTGTAAATAAGGTTTGCTGCATTATGTTTTTGTTTTGATATTTTCAAATATGATGTTCATGGCACCATGTTTTGTGTCCTTATTTTCAAAATTTCACCAGAACAAAATTTAGGAGTTCCATGGCTTTAATTAGAAAGGAAGAGTTACATGTTCATTTGAATTCCAAGTTTGCAAAGCATCTCTTCAATATTGTCTCCATCAAAATCATTGTTTTGAATGTTTTCCTTGTTTTTTTTGGAGTTTTCACAGTTTTATGTGTGTTATATATCATTGCACAAACGAAATTCAGGAGTTCCACGGTCTTTGTAATGAAGGTTTCTGGCATTATGTTTTGTGTTGATATTTTAAAATATGATGTTCATGGCACCATGCTTTGTATCATTATTTTCAAAATTTTATATGATGTGTATTTTTGAGGTCTGCAGTTTTTGCTGTCTCGCGAGTTTCTTGTGTGGTATTTGTAGATCTTATATTATCTACTTGAAAGGAATCTATTTGATACCTTAAATTTAGCAAAAGGGAAGGATGCAGCACTTAGAATATTTACTGCAACAGTTTGTGTAAAAGATGATTTTACCTATACAATGAATCTGTGTACATTCACATTTTAAACAACTGGATTCATATTCAAACGCATGTTTAAATAGAGGGGAGCTACGCTGTCGTAAAGAAATGTATAATCAATTTTCTTGGATTGCCTATGATATGCCATGTTTTGCAAAATTTGATTTTGATTAGTCTGTTGGGTGAGTATACCAATAATCTGATCTACTATCTATTACTTAAACCATCGTAATTTTTACATGGTGTTTAATGCTTTGTAGAGTTATACCTGGATCCTCTTGATTGGCCAGTGATCACAATTCAATTTTGCTGGTCTTTGGATCTCTTTTATAAGTTCCTAGCATTCATAATGACCACTTCTAAACTGACTAGATGATGTAATCTGCGTCATTTTTGTACAGATTTGCCACAAGCATGGGGTAATGCACAGGGACCTTAAGCCGGAGAATTTCTTATTTGCAAACAAAAAGGAGAATTCTTCTTTAAAGGCCATTGATTTTGGCCTTTCTATATTTTTTAAACCTGGTAAGTTGCTATAATCAACACACCATTTTGATTAATAACTCAGATAACTGTTCGTGCATTCTTATATGGTAGCGTGGTGTTTCTTATTATGATCCACCTTATTGCATTGAAGTTTAATTGTTTCAACTTTCAAGCATCAAATGTTTTGATGTCTAACGAGGTTGGGCTAGTTAGTGTGACTAATGAGACAGGACTAAAAAAATATATTCATAGGGTTTGGTCTCAAAATGCTTCTAGCCCTACTTTTCTATCTTTGTGGTTTATATCCATCTCCATTGTATGTTAGGACTAATTCTCCATCCAGTGTGAGGAGTCTTCTTTTTGCATATTCATGATTTTATCTTTTGTTCCAAATTTCATCAAAATCTAGCTTATTATTTGAAAATTTTCAAGAGTGGACCATGCCTGGGTTATTGTTTTACAATTTGACATAATCTGCTTATTGGTTTTGGTTATTGTTGTAGGGGATCGTTTTACTGAAATAGTTGGCAGTCCGTACTACATGGCTCCTGAGGTACTTAAGCGAAATTATGGACCAGAGGTGGATGTATGGAGTGCCGGGGTCATTCTTTATATTTTATTGTGCGGAGTGCCACCATTTTGGGCTGGTATGTATTTATAAAATGGTGCAAAAAATGTTTAAGGCTATTATGATAATATTTCTTATAAAGAAATTAAATTGCTTTTCTGTTTGACATATTATTACTGTAAATATTACCATTTCTACTAAAATTTATGGACTCTACTTTAAGACTTAGTAGATACATACATCTCTTATTTTGGTGAAGTAAGCTCAAGGATTTTGGCTTGTATTATGTGCAGAAACGGAACAAGGGGTTGCACAGGCCATTATACGCTCTAATATAGATTTTAAAAGAGATCCATGGCCAAAAATTTCTGAGCAGGCAAAGAATCTTGTCAGGCAGATGCTGGAGCCAAATCCTAAGCTTCGACTAACAGCTCAGCAAGTGCTTGGTATGTAGGCTTACTATTTCCTAAAATGAGTACCCAAGAGTTTGATGTCTACTGTAACATAGAGTTTATCTGATCTAAATCATTTTCATTTTAGGCTTTAGAACTGAAACAATTGATGGGATATTGATGCCAGCTAATGTACAGGCTCAGTTGTATTTTATCCTAGAGGATGCCAAGAGAAGAAACAAAGTTGAGAATAGTAAAGGAGAAAACTAAGAAAGCAATTTATTATTGTGCCCTGATTTGATTACAAATTTAAACTGCAACAATTTTTTTGTTTAACTTTTATCTTTTCATTATATTATATATTGTTTACATGAGAGGAGGATTCCCCATTATGCTATCTTCCCACAACTTGATCAGTTTACCATTCCCTGAAACCCAGTTAACTGAGTTGAATTATGGGTGCTGCCGCTTTACACAATTTCCAGATTGGCGACCCTCTTTCATCAGCCAAGTGCTGGTATAACCGTATAAGCATCTTTTTCTGCTGGAGTGAAAATATTTCTTGATCAGTACCTCTTTCTGCCACTCAAGCTTTCCAGATATCAAACATGACAGCACTTTGGCTCCCAATGCTATGTTCATAATTGCTGGATCTCTTATCAAGAGGTAGCTCTAACAGTATTCCAATTAATTAGATGGAACTTTTTAGTGTTGGTTTTCCCTCCTTGCCACAATTTTTTTTTGATTTATTTCCCTACTTGCTGAATTATTCTATTTGGCACTGACAGAGCTGAATATTGGTAGATTGGAAGGGCTGATAGAACTGATTTGATGAGCATCACTCTCCCTGCTGGATTTAGCCACTGAGATTCCCATTGGTTCATTTTGCTGATAATATTTTGCCACACCGCAGAAGTTGGGTTGCCAAGAGAGATCTGCATTCTCAAATACTTAAATGAAGTCCAGTTTGACTTGCTAGGGAACTCTAGAATTCTAGAAATAACTATATATTGTATGCTATATCTCACTCTCATCCACATTTCCGTTTCTCTCGTTAGTGATAGGTTGCTGATGAGTCATGATTTCATATGTGCTAATAAGCATACTATCTGCAGACTGAAAGCCATCTTAAGTAAGGTGCATTTAGTTTCCTATTGTAAGCATTTTGGTAATGCTTTCATGATCACAAAGTAGTTTAACTACAAAGATGCGTGCCTTGCATGGTCCCATAGTTTGGCATGGATATTGGTGCTATATTATCTGTTTCTGACCAGAGTGGGAAGGCTACACTCCTATGAGTAATACATTTCTTTTGTTGGGTTCTTTGAGGAAAGGACGGAGCAGAGACAGTATGAGGTATATTGTGACTGGTTTAGGTTAATTCCTATTTATTAGAGATTATATAGATTGATGGCAGGAGTTCTTCTTTGCATTAGGGAAACTCATATCCACTTTAAATACTAGTTCATGTTACTTGACCATCGTCGTACACACTTGTAAGGATCCACAGCATTACTTATCTCATTAAACTACCCTCTTTTTTTTAAATCCAGTTTTATTCTATTACATATTTAAGGGTAATGCAGATGCCACACTTCGAGAAAAATTAACTTCATGTCTAAGAAAATGGAGGCATGCTAAGCCCAATTATTCCTAGAGAGTAGGAGTTAGGAATTGGGAGGATAGGTGGATGGAGTGTGTAGGAGAATATGAAGGTAATTCAGGCTGCTATGTTTTATGTGCATCAAAATAACGTGCAGCAATAGCTATGAGAAATGACAACAGTGACAGCTTGTTCAGGGGTGCTTAGCCTGAGCTAAGACTAGATTCTTGTGTCAATATTGTTCGTTAGAGGGTGATTTATCTGCTCTTGTTTGAGTGCACTGTTGATTGGCCTTTGTAACCCAGACGCTGATTTGAGGGACCATACTATGAGGAGGCATTTCTTGTTCATGCATGTACTCAGTTTGTCTATGTAATAGTCTAAGTTTGTGGGTGTTCTCTATGATTCCCATGCATACAATTTAAGACAGCCGTGCACACAATATTGAATTTTAAAGGCATTGAGAGGGGGTATTCTGCTGTGTCATGCATGCAGCCTCTCTTAGAATCAGCACAATTCAAACTTAAATTCATAGGCATTTTCCCTGTGAAACTACCTGCATGTAATCGATTTGAGATGGAACTGTGCACTTGGTTTTGGGTTTTGAAGATGCTGAGAAGAAACTGTGCTTGTAAGCTTTGCCTAGTCCGGCTCTGTGTTTTATACAATAATGGAATAAATTAATAACATGTTTCTTAGCTACTTGATGTGCTATTTGCAAAGCTGTGCCCGGGGTATTTGAAACTGTGCCTTTTTAGCTGCAGTAGAGATCCTGAGTGGGCACTGTATCCCTGTTCTGAATTGTTTAAGGAACCTGTGTTTCTTTGCCTTTAGTTATCTTAACAAATTCATAGAAGCCTTTTCCATGAGGTGGTCCAGATGCTTGTATGTCTGTCCTTAAAACTTGAATTTCTAAGATGCCATGCAAGTTAATTTTTTTGGAATTAGAGCTAAACAATAGGGTCCTTGGATTCTCACTCAGTGACTTGGTGCATATGGCCAATGGTGCACTGACCCCTGAAGATCTTTGAAAAGCTTCAAAATGGGTTTTTCAATCTACTGGAGTTATGGGAGGCCATTGAGGAGGAGCGGAGGGGGATGACCAAAGCCTAGTCGCAAGCACAAGAGGGAGCCAAAAATAATGAAAATCTTTTTTTTCAGATAACTAGCAGCAAATCAAAATGAGCAGAAAAGGGCAGTGAAGTAGGTCCTCATGTGGACCTACCTAGTTCTTACAAAGAGACTTAAACTTACTCTAGGAAAAGATTGGGAACAAGAGAATCTCATGAGTGGAGATTGGTTTGGCATACATGGAAGAAGTGTAATCCGTGGTGGATGAGATGCATGACCCTTTGGAATGTTGTGAGCCATGGCTTTTCTGGTGCACTCATACTAGTTGACTTTGTCAAAGTGCTGGCATGGTTAAGGAGAATGTTCTTGAAGCACACCAAGATCGAAAAGAAAATGAATGCAAGACAAGTTCTCAAGGTTGAAACTTGCACTTTTCATTGAGATGCAAATTAGGTGTTACAGATACTAAAATGTTGGAGGATTGTCTCTATGACTATTAGGCAGACTTTGTAAGAGATGATTACCCACCCAAAGGTGTCGAGTCATAGCTTGATCTAGATAAGGACTTGGCATTGTTGGCATATAGTTTGGACAATACACTTTTAGCGAAGTTGGACATGATTGTCTGTTTTTTTGAGATCTGAGCTTGAGGTAGCCCATTCTTAATAGAAAAATTCTTTTACTAACATGTCTAGGATTATGTATGTGCATGGTGCTTTGTGTTCTATTTGCCTTTGTTAAATGCTTGAGATGTGAAAATAATCACATACAAAATATCCACAAATAAGATAGAAATGCTCCACACTTTATTAAGATCAAACCCTCAAGGTGGGGAAACACCTTACAATTGATCCTTTTATGGAAGGAATCCACTCCTATTCACTTGCCCCTTCAACCCCCCCATTACACCCCTGGGTATACTACATTCCACCCCCCTTAGAAAGGCGTTGTCCTCAACGCTTGTTGTGAGGAAGTACAACCATATACCAGGGTCCCATGGATGAGTGTGGACAATAATGCTGAAGTAGGCTAGAGAACCGGGGTCCCATGTACAAGTGCTAGCCACCATGTTAAAGTAGTTCAAGCTCCACCTTAAACCTGGGTCCCATGTATGAGTGTTGAAGATGACACCCAATTGATGACTCTTAAGATCCATGAATGACCAATTAATATGCTCCAAATACCCACCAATGACATGGGGATTTAACTAAATATAATCCTCATAAAGATCATCCACATAGTTGTAAAGGGTCGAGGTTGAATATGGAAGGGACAATACCACTGTAGAATATGCAAGTTGAACACTAGTAGTCATAACGAGCTCCTGATTTCCCTCAACGATGTTCTCTCGTAAGGTGGAGTAGAGTCATCATATAGAAGATGAAAGTAGTTGTCATCCCAGAAATAACAACTCTCCATATACCAATCATCACAATCATTCTCTAATTCATACTAGGCATATCTTTCTTGATTATATTCTTCCTCAATGCAAAGGTATGTGGTCACAATAATACTGTTCTCTTGATATTTAGCGAGTGCCTTTTGAAGATCTCTGAGAGATTTTTCTAACAACATTATCATATTTTCGTTCTTCATGCCCATGAGGGTTTGAGAGTGAATTTTTCATATTGTAACGCATGGCATATCGATTGGAAGCACTACATATAATATATCAAATGAAACCCCTGGAAATCTTCAATCCAATGCCACTGATCTAGCAACAATTTGAGCACCCTATAAAAAATTATGAGTTCTAGAGTCTTGTGGCCGTCATGAAAAACCTTGAAAATTGTTGATTTTAAATCAATGATATTTTCACTTTTGGAGGCTTCGATTAAGACGGTTTGTTTTTGGAATTGGTTGTTTTTCTAAGAGGAACTCAGATCTACAACTGGTTTTGGAAAATTTTGCACCAAGTTCTGTAGAAACCTTCAAATCGCGCAACCATCCTCGAAAAAACCCTGAAAAATTATTATTTTAAATCAATGATACCTTGACTTCTCGAACTTTGATTTGGATAATTTTCTTTTTGAAATTAGTTGTTTTTTCTGAGAGGAATTTAGATCTACAACTAGTTTCTTCAAATTCTGCTAAAAAAATTACAGGAATTGATTTGAGTGTCCGAGCCCTCTTTTTCTTTTTCTTTTGAAAATCTGCAAAAATGAAAAAATAATGCCTCTTTTTCTTGGCCCAAGAAAGTGCTCTCATACCAATTGTTAAATGCTTGAGATGTGTAAATAATCATATACAAAATATCCACAAATAATATTGAAATGCTCCACACTTTATTAATATCAAACCCTTAAGGTAGGGTAACACCTTACAATTGATCCTTTTATGGAAGGAATCCACTTCTATTCACTTGTCTCTTCGAGGGGGCAACCTCCTATTGAGCTTAAGATCCAAATACAATACTCTTCCACTATGCTTCATGACATTGCTTATACTTCCTTATACAATACTATTTACCTCCTAAGAACATTCTAGAGAAGAAACCTTTTAGTAAGCCATCTCACATTTATTGTGTTCACACTATTACAATAGGCCTTATTTACTAATGATGGCCTTCATTACATATATTCAATAAATCTCTACCATAGTGGGCTTTATTGAATAATATAGTGGACTTAGTCCACCTTACATCGAATGGCCTCCAATATTATCACTATGGGCCCTTTGGCCCCCCATTACACCCTTAGGTATACTACAACCTTATTATGACTAGTTTCCTATTGATGCATCTGGCTTTGTGTTAGTTTTTTCTTTCCGTTGCATAACACATAGAAGAGTTTTATTCCTTACTGCAAAATCTTGTCTGGCTAGTTGTTTGTCGCAAGAGTTGTTTTACTTTTTTTTTGTGTGGTAGACATAGTTCATAAAGTGTCATGGGTGAATAATAACTAGACTAAGTAATTGTTTGGCATATGAAGCTCTGATTAAACTATCACATTTGCATAAACATTTCATGTCTTCTCATCAAGAAACCAATTCTATTTAGAGAACAACAAAAGATGCCTCTAGAGGGTTATGCCCAGTTTTTTTGTCGATTGAGGGTGCATATATTTTTTGTATAGATCAAAGTAGTCAGACTTTGATTCACCTCGGACTTGGCAAGCCCTTCGACTTGGAGTTAACTTGGAAAAATTTAATAATACATAAAATATTATAAATTTAAATAAAACTTATATTGATGCACATCAATGTAAATATGAACAATTACTTACCAAATTTGCAAGTTTGTTGATTTACAATGTAAAGTAGTGCTACCTCCCACATTGTACTTAATGATAAAAGCCCTAACCCACAAGGTACAACTCAAGGGGGAATTGTTAGAACAATCACCACCATCACCTAAGCAACCTATCCTCTTCACTTTAGGCTAGCTCTCCTTTGGCTCAACGAGGGTATCCCTAGTAGGATTACTAAAGCTAAGCAATGAGGCACAAGGTGAAGTGAGAGTTGCTTGAGTAAAACAATGTTTTGGGTTTTTTTAGGAATTTAAAAGAGGTGATGGAGGAAGTAGAGACGAGTGCCAAATCCAACAAGGGCAATGGAGTCAAGGTGAATCAAAGAGGTTTATGGAACCAAGAAGAAAACCCCTCATAAGAATTGGTCTATTTCATTCAAGGATTAGGAATAAGAGATAAGAACCAAGGAGGAAGAATATTGTCTTGTCTAATTAAGATTAGCAATGAAGACCAAGGCCCTACAAGAAGGGGTCCTTAAGGGAGCAACCTTCACCAACAAGATCAACTATAGCTTGATAAACGTACTCAATACTTCTTGCTAGGGTTCCAAGATGGATAGGCAAAGAAAGACACCAAACAATTATCAAACTGACAAAGGAAGAAGGAGAGGAGCTACCCCAAAATTTCTTTCCTCCAATGGTAGAAAAATCATTTCAATGGATCGATCTAGTTAGCATTTCACCATCAATGTTTATGCACCAAATAAGAACAAGATAGAGAAGCTTTAAAAATTGACAATGATGTCCCATCAACAAGCATGATACAGTGTGCAAAGTAACCTCCAAGGTGGATGTCATCCTCAAATCAAGCAAGTGGATCCATGATACAAGGCCTCAACTTGTGGAGTGTGAATAACACTCAACCATCTCCATGAAAAGAAGGGATGCCCCCCCTTTAATCTAACAATGTGCCTCAACATCTATGTACAATAATTGCCAAAATGGTACGTGTGGACCAATAAAGCATGCGGTGTAGCATATCCAAGTAAGAGTAAGTCAAAATATGCCGTGAACCCACATTCCAAGTCATCAAGAGCCACACCAACTCTTCAAGGATAAGGACGATCTCATCAAGATGTGTGATATGTGCCTCCAAATGTGTGAGATGTGACGTGCATGGAATAGATATTCCAAGAGCATGAAGAAGGGCCCTCAAGTACCTAGAGTGTTGTGACCAATGCCTCAGGAGTTGAGAGTTGTGAAAATGCCAAATGTCATGATGAAGCCAATGAAATACCAACTTAGCCCCAAAATGCTAGGGCGCTCCACCAAGGGATCTATACGTCCTCATGTACAACCATCTAGCAAGGAGTTAGAACATCACATGATCAAGTGAAACACCATCAAAACCTCTAGCACATCTCCATGTTATCAATAATCCATGCAACCAAGTGAATGCCCCAACCATCCAAAGCTCTTTGTGATGAAAATCACAAGGGTAGTGAAGAAATTCACTAGTACAACCATCATGCAAAATGAGGTGTCACAGGTACCAAATAGGAAAAATCACATTGGGATACCTGAATTATAAGTTCTGAGATACATAAAATTAAAGTTCAAAGAAGTAATTGATATACTGGGACATAATACATAAACATTGAAGCTCAAAATGGCTTCTAGAGTCCGAAGCTCATCAAACTCTAATGTAATGAGTAGGTACTTGGTCACGAGTCATGACTCATCAAGATCATCATCATAGGCTGAATCCCCAGGAATGTCCTCTGGATTAGAGTCTGCTTCTGCTGAACTCCCCTCTTGATGGGCTGCCCCTGCCCTCCACCTTCCTTATCCACCTCTGGCAGTTTATGCAGCTCCAAGTCCAAGGCTAGCTCTTTTTGCCATCAATCATGCCCTGATGAAGTTGAACTATAGTAGTATCCAGTAGCTCTTGTACCCAAGCAGGCTCATTGATTGAGATGGAGTTGAAGGTGTGTGGTTCATGTCCTTGAGATAAAGCATCTGTAACAATATTATTTTAACCCTTCTTATATATGATTTAAAAATAATAGGCTTGGAGGTGGTCAATCGACTTATATTGCTCCTCTAGTAGAGTACCTTGTGTCATGAGTGCTTTAGTTTGAGGTGATCAATTTGAAAAAAAAACTTATTACCAAGGAGGAACTAATGCCACTTGGTCACTGTGTAAAATCTGGTGGCTGACTATCCGCATCCCAATCCAAGTTGGGATAAATCTCTTCCAAGACTATGGGATCCCCAATAGATGCACCTCAATCAAAGATTGTATTACATGAAGGCCAAATCATTTCACTGTTGTTGTGCCAAACAGTTTCTTTTCTTCATATTAATGTACTCGAACACATTCCAGTTGCGCTCTCACCTAGAAGCAGTGCATGTCTGGCTGAGAATTCTCCTTGAAACCTTTGCAAGCTGTTTTTTTTTTTTAAAACTAATGAAAACCTTATGGGATTCCCCCTCTTCCCTGAAATAACTGGATGGAGGGTGTTTCAAGTTGAGTCTCAACCGACAGCCGCAATAACAGTTGGTAACCCTGAGGGACTTGACCGGATTTGAACCTGTGACCTATGGCCTCCCCAAAGGCAACATGCCTTGGGCAGATGGTTCAACCGATTGAGCTAATCCTTGGGACTTAAAACCTTTTCTAGCTGTTACCTCCAAATCCAAGCTGAATGGGCATGAAATTCCGAAAAACCCTCTCCAATCTGCTAGCAAATGGGTAGACAGCAATTACAGATAGATTCTCCTCCTGAAATCATCTCGAAGTCAGTGGTGAATAAGCCACAACAGCAGGCTGCCAGGCAGGGTTTATTTCAGCTCCAAACAGTCCAAATGCAAATTTTGAGAAGTGAAATGAGATAAGAAAGGTGAGAGGGCCTTTTAGTAAGACGTTGGTTTAGTTTAGACTTCATTTATTTACTACATCTTTACTGAAGTGGCTATTTTTGCCTGGTCCATGCTGTCCGGCTGATACGTCTGACAGACACAGACTTGGCCGATTCAGGAGGTTTGGTCTGACTCTGCTGATCCAGATTGTAAGATTGTAACTTTTCCAAGCCAGACTGACTTGGCCGAGCCATATTGTGACTTGGCTGAGTCAGTCTACATTGTTACAGATTATGATGATTATATATATATATATAGATAGATAGATAAATAGATATATAGATATATAATGTAGACAGTTGTCATTCTTGGTATGCATTTATGTGGAGCATGAGAACCAAAGCTGTGTGTTCTCCCAGTGAAGTTTTATATCTAGTATATTGGTATACTTGTATGCAAGGTATGTATGCTAACACTAACATTGCGTTTTTTTCATGCTTTCTATTCAGAACATGCATGGCTTCAAAATTCCAAGAAGGTTCCTAATGTTCCTCTTGGGGATATTGTCAAAGCAAGGCTTAAACAATTTTCTGCAATGAATAAGTTCAAGAAGCAAGCACTCAAGGTTGGTTCTATACCTTTGGTTCTACTTTGAGGCTGTTTTGCTTCCAAATCATTTGTAGATAAATGTTTGGTTTGTTTCTATTTAATTTTGAATGTTATTTCCCTTTTTGGTTTCAAACACTGCAACTAAATTTTGTGTCCATTTCCAGGTAGTTGCTGAGTATTTATCTGTTGAAGAAGTTGCTAGTATCAAAGATATGTTTGACATGATGGACACAGATAAAAATGGGACTATATCCTTAGATGAGCTGAGGGCAGGCATGCAGAAACTTGGTTCTAATATGAGCGAATCAGAAGTTCTGATGTTAATGGAGGCTGTGAGTAATTCACTGACAGTGTTTACATATTATGTTTGATAGACTGTATCTACAGTATTTTGAATTTACAAATTTGGTAAAGGTTTATTTTTACTTCCACAAGCCTTAGATAAAATAACTTCTGGCCATATGGTCCAAACTAATTTACATAATTTGGATTTTTTAGGACTTTATTTCGACCATTCGTTGCGTCAGATAGTTTGTTTAGGTTTCTATTTTTTTCAACTAATATTTTTGTTTTGCAAATTTCCTGTTATGAAATTTTATCTCTCCCTTCTTCTGCAGGCAGTATCCAGGCTCTATGAGCCAAGTTCCCTATGAAGTTTGGGGTCAACTTACCTTACATGCTCCCTTGCATTAGGAGTTTCTAGTTTTTAAAGCTGGTCCAATGCCTGCTTCAGAGAGACATAATTGAATTAACTGGAATTGAGTGATTAGTGGACCTTTCATAATCCTTCTAATGCTATTCTCCAGATCTTCCAACCAATCCTCCAGGAACAGATCATCTGCTCTCGTCGCAATTCTTCATAGAGTCTAGTAAATTGTAGTCCATTCAAAAGCATTATATGTGTCTACAATCACAAATTGCTGCTGTCACGAAGTCAGAGAGGTTATCCCCAACCTACCTTTTCTCCACTCTCTCAATCCAGTTAATCAAGAATTAAAGTCTTCATTTCCATTTGCTGCCAATGTAGCAGCAAAGCTACATTAGCATCCATAGTCATATCCCTCTCATTCCTCTCCTAGTTCCCCAAATCAGCAAGGTTGAAATTTGTAGGGTATCGGGTCAAAGTACGTTTGGAATAGATCTCCTTCCATTATAGGCATGTATCTTAGAGAATGGGTCAAATGATTCTGTTAATTTTGTAAGCAGGTCCATTCAATGTCTCTATACCTAAAACGAGTATGGACTTTTAGGTTGGTGATGGTTGCATTGATATGTCATTCATCATATTCTTAGTACAGATTATTCTGTTTACTTTGGTTTAAGGCTGTGTACATTCTTTTTCTTTTTAAGATACAAGAAATACCCTTTGGAGGAGGATACGTTTTATTAGATCAAAGGATTGTGTCCATCATGGATTGTCAAGTTTGTATTGAATACTGACTACCAAGTTCTTGCTGCCAAGGGTGGTTCTGGTGGATGAATGATTTACTTAGCTTCAGCACTTCCGCTTTACAGTAGCTTTGTAGATTTTGCATTTTACATTTGAGAAAGCACAAGTTTTTCTATTCAAGTTTCATTTTCCCTATTCCTTGTAGGTCACTGAATTTTTACTTATGTTATTGATGTGAGCGCACTGTGCCTTACAAAGAGTTTCCCAGCATGATTATAAGCCAAGCCACAAATTATGATGAAGTTTAGCTTTCTTGAAATATGCACTTTTTCTATGTAACATATTGCTGTATTTAAAAGTTGACTATGCAGTGGTAAATGTTAAAAAGAGAAACTTATATGCTGTTTTTGGTGGTCTTATAGGCAGACGTTGATGGAAATGGTGTTCTAGATTATCGAGAATTTATTGCAGCTTCAATTCATTGGCAGAAGTTGGGCAATGATGAGCATTTGCACAAGGCATTTATATACTTTGACAAAAATGGTAGTGGATATATTGAGATCGAAGAGCTTAAAGAAGCCTTGGTGGATGATTTGGGTTCTAATGACACAGACGTTATGAATGATATTGTCCGTGAAGTCGACACTGATAAGGTAAATCTGATTTTCCTTCTTGAACTGCATGTTTTTTATAGCACTGTCACAAAATATTTGGTTAGAAGAGAACCCTAGGAAGGCTTCCCTAAGTTATTTTTGAACTATAGCTGTCATGGCATGTATATTGTTTTTTTATATATTTGGACATAAGTGTTCTCTGTTTTGCATGTGCAGGATGGTCGCATCAGTTATGAAGAGTTTGCAGCAATGATGAAAACAGGCACTGACTGGAGGAAAGCCTCACGACAGTATTCGCGGGAAAGGTTCAGTAGCCTGAGTATGAGATTGTTAAAGGACGGATCCTTGCAGATCGGTCAGACAGATAAAAATAACGTAATAATGGCTTCAAATGAATTGCATGCCTAATGTGAAGCACAACAAAATTAGTTTTTTGGGAGCATTTTTTTAACGATCAATTCTTTTTTTCTTTACATTTGATGGTTGGGTGATGATAATTCTGGGTTTTTATATTGTGTAATGGGCCTGGTCTGGTTACTGGGCTTTCACATTGAGGGTTGCAGTCTGTATTCCACCATGACATCCTGTTTTATGCACAACAATTGTTAATTTCTGGATATAGGGAGTCATATGTGAACTTTCAAGCTGTTAATTTTATGCAATGTTCAATGCACACAAACTATTTGAAGCTTCATATTACGTGCAGCTGCTCAAGAGGGTAATGCAAGACTGTGCAGCGGCATTCCTGCTTTAATTAGCATAAAATCAAGCATCTTTTGTGCATGGAGACAACTGGTTCTGCTTGAAATCCATGAAAATGTAAAGCTTACCCAGCTTAGTCAATATGTCGCTATGTAACATCTCATTTTCTGCAAGTGGGTTAATTTGGCCTTTCAGTTACTAAAGTGGTAAAGAGGTTTTCTCGGCCATAATGACTTTAGTATAGCAATGATATGTTTCTATGTTTTCAAGTTGTGATTTTCTTATGACTAGAGGTAATAACTATGTTCTGGACATGGTTTATGCTATTTTTTTGTTCTCTACTGGGAGTCAGCAGTAGAAGAGTCTGACCAGTTAGAGAATGGGCAAGCTTGATATTTTGTATGATGAAATGTACTTTCTCTATAAATTAATCCATTATTAATTCTCATCACTCGTGCCAGAAAACGACAATCTAGAGAGTACTAAGTAAAATTGATGATTCTGGTGATAAGATCATTGATTCATAGCTGAGCATTAAATAGTCCTTTGTTTGAAAACCAATGTAACTTTCTGAAAAACACACACAAGAAGATCAGGCTGCAAAGATAAGGACAGGCAACTTAACTCGAAGCCTCTACCATTGTTAATAGGGTTGAGCGGTGCATCCAAAGAACCAACCTCAAATCTTAACGCCCAATTACGGTTGAGCGGTGCATCCAAAGAACCAACCTCAAATCTTAACGCCCAATTGGTAAAAGAATGGGCTTGAATGGCAAAAATATTTCAGCCAAGCCTTTAAAAAGCAATCCACGTGGGAGCGCATTTTTTCTGCTCCGTCCCCAAGCATTTTAGAGGGCACCCATGTGGTATAACATATTTTTCTGCTATTCTCACGAGTTTTGCTCGCATAGTTACTGTTGTCTTTAATTTCCTAGATTTTAAAAAATATTTGTAACGTACCCCCCATGTGGTATAACATATTTTTCTGCTATTCTCACGAGAATTTTGCTCGCATAGTTACTGTTGTCTTTAATTTCTTAGATTTAAAAAAATATTTGTAACTTACCTAATACTCTTTAATACTCTTTGTAATTGTTGTCTTTAATTGCTTTGATCCCATTTTGTAATATGCCCAACCTTTTAGCTAGACTGAAATCTACATCCACATTACATGGCTTTGATATCATAATTCTCACTGTCCTATTTAGTGATTTATGCATGCAAACATGATCAAACAGATTGATGCAAATATAATTAAATTATGCATAATTACAAATGCATACATGAATACAATTAAATCATGCATTATTATGAATGCATAAACAAACACAATTAAATCATGCATAATTACAATGATACCTGTAAACATAATCACATTCCATTTTTTTTTGTAAGTTAGAAGCTTATATTATCTTCATGAAACAAAGTACCAAGTACATATCATTCGACCTGGTGCTTGGATTGCCAAAAATGGAAGCCAGTGCCGACACCAAGTCTTATATAGCATTGAATGTTTGCCTTGGGGGTCCAAAAGAAAATGTTTAAAATTGCTAGATTGGCTACATAACAAGCTTGGATTTAAAACATGCCTATAAACTACTGAAACTGAAATTAAGAGGTGAGCAAAAAGCATGGCAGAATATTGGAGTTAAACACTAGATTGACTGCCACTGCCATCGTCACGAGGATGAACATGCCCCACTGGAGCATACATACACTGACAATGGCATACTAAACAAGGTTGGCATGATTGCTGGCCAGATAACGAGTCGAGTATGTCAACAAGTCAGTGGTCCATCATCTTCTGGTGGAAATTGTGTTCTACAATATCCATGTGAAGTTCGAAGATCAATTGGAGTTGGTCTTCAGAAAACCAGGGCGGAGAATTCTGCTCATTCATTTTGTTGGGATTGTCCACTGGAACCTGTGAATTGCTTCCTATTGCATTGTGGCAAACCAAAGTATTAGGAACATCTGTTGGAGACCTTCTTGCTGAGGGCGAGGTTGGGGTTGCCAAATTCTCTTGAATTTGATCGGGTGGAATTTCCTCTTCCACAATAACATATCCCCAAACCTCCTCATCTTGTTGGTTGGACACATGGGAAGAGGAAAGCCGAGAAGAATTTGAGAGACTAGAGGAGGGGAGAGATGAAGAGTGGTGGCCTACAGAACCATGATATGATCTCGAGCTCCTGCAAGGTTTACCTCGTTCATGAGGCATCTCGTTGAGAGGGAGGAAAGAACCAGAAGGGAAGCTGAAAAAGACAAAACATGTAAGAGACGAATGAAGGTGAAGAAGAGATGGATGGAAGTGGAGATGAGATTGCCAACGGGATCAAGAATGAGAGCAAAATACAACCGGGACAGAGTGAAAAGGGCTATGGAGGGGTTCGAGGTCCATGAAAGAGCCATTATACTACCATAAATGGTATTCACCACATATATATACCTGAATTAATTGCACCAACCATCGAAGAGACCTAAACTTAATGCTGTACATGAGAGCTAGACTACAGAGGTGAGGCTTGCATAAATGAGTTGTCTTGGGCAAGCACTGTCCGCGTGGAGGGAATGTCAGCATCCAGGTGTCATGATGTCTTTCAGGGCTAGGTGACACCCCATTCGGGGAACATAACCACAATCCATTAATATCATAATCAACTTTAAATTAACACAACTACAATTACACTATAACACTTATCTTTCTAGGAAATGAAACATCAAATGATTGTAGATGAACAATGTTACACCCAACCATAGGTTCTATTGCATTGCACTCTTTTAACAACAGGTCACCCCCGAGTTGAGGTTACGAATCCACAAGGATAAATTCTTTCTATTGCTTGCTCTAATCCTCTCACACCGTTCAATTTCTCAACGATTATAGATTGTTAACTCTTATAACTATTTCAATTCTACCAATGCTCTTTTCCCTTCAATGTGCACAACCAAGGAATGGATTTTGCTTTGTAGTCCTGTGGGTTATCCTAATTCCCTTTTGGGCTTCAACATAGATTGGCTAGGACATTTCTCTATTGGGGATTATAGGGATTCTCAACTATCACTATTCTTCTCAATGGCAACATTTCCCCTAACACAGGGTTGTCATTTTTCACATGGGTTCCTTTCCCATACTTTCATTACAATGATGAAAACGTAGCTCTTAGATAAATACTTTCCTTAGAATGATTGACAAAAAATCCAACAACAATCAAGTCATGCATTATATTTGCATGTGCACAACTTACCATGTGTCTTCCTAAGAAGCCCATGTATCTCACTTGCAACTCATCCCAATGTTGATATGACTTGAGACAATATGAGTTAAGTGACTTGAAATAAAGTAATATTATTTGACTTTGGTCCCTTTTGAGCCCCCTAAACTCTTTTTTTTTTTTTTTTTTCTCTCTTGTGGAATCATAACTCCCCATGTTTTTGCTCCTCTTTGTCTATGACCGATGTTGTATTTTTTTGATTATCCTCAATATACAGTGTTTACATATTACATTGTTTGGCCTTTGACCATTTATCATATACACATATTGTAAGGTATCTCAGCTCCACTGAGGAACATTACGTGTGAAAATACACTAAAAATTAAGATTTTCTGCTAATTAATTTCTTGTAGCTTACTAGCTACCGATCACACAAATTTAACCATTTGAATGATACCATATTGTAAATGCATCTAACATCATATATTAAAAAACGTGAATGCATCCAAGAAGCATACAACAAACACACAACATTCATATAAATCAATTTCACAACGGAATAAACATAATAACACAACATAACACTTACTGTTATTAATTAACCAATTGGCTACGTTCGAATGATGAACCTACAAATCATAGGCGTTGCTGTTCGTTTTCTCACAACTATAGGCCATCCCCGACCTGAGGCTATGAGCCCACAAGGAGATCCAACCATTTGACCATCTACTTTTCACACACAACAACCCCCAAACACGGGTTCTACTCCTACAATAGTTTCAATCCACTAGCTCTCTCTTCCCCACAAACTACACTACCCAAAGAATGTATCCCCTTCACTGCTCATAGTCCCTCAGGCTGTACCATTCGTTTATCAGGACCTCTAGTGCACTCGGTTGGTTAGAAATCTCTCTGTTGGAGACTCTAGGAACTCTCAACTGTAAGAGGAGTTCTCACAACAACCTTCACAAGGCTCTTGAGTCATTTTCTCAACAAGAAAACACACTACATACTTACATATCGTTTTTTAGGTGCATCGACCTATTTTCTAGCATAACAACAATCCAATAATGGCTGCCTTCAAGCACATCATGGTTGGTGCTCTTCTCAGCACTCAACTCTTCTCTTGCTGTCCAAAAACTGCATGTAAAAAATGTCCCTATTCTGCACACGAATTTCCCTTCTTCTCCGTTGCTTGCTTGACTTTCACTTTTCCCAAATATGATTGTACTTCAGCCCATGCTCCCCGATAAATATGGGATGTGACTTCTCACACCCACCCTCTTACATGAGTTAAATGATTGACTTTGGAAACACTGAACAAAAAAATAGAAGATTATACAAAATGATAATAATTCTAGGAATGTGGGTTGGATTAATACCCATGCATAATTCCCCTTTGCCCCCCTTTTCTCTCTTGTGGAATCATAGCTCCCCATTGTTTTCATTCCTCTCGTATCACAATCAACAATTATTGCTTTTATTAATTATTTTAATGTTCATAATATACAATTCGACCTCTGACCACATTAAAATCAATACGAGCTCTTCGCCCCAACACATCGGCTAACCAGTCTAATTCACATTTATACAATTACATTATAATTTCCAGGAATTAAAACTAGGAATGTTACAATCCCCTCCCCCTTATTTTTGCACTGTCCTCAGTGCACAACACCACCAGGTGTACATACAATTATAATGCTAGGCTCTCCCACCATTAATCAATATATATGGTTTTTTATCTAACATTACATAGGATTTCCAACTTAAATACAATATACATAGGAAATCTGGCCCCAAAAGCCATAAATACATAGGCGCTCCAATCCAAAACATATACATAAACCATTGACATTCTCCTACATATATCCCAATTTCCACCAGCTCTTTTCCTTTCTACCTGCTAAACCTAATGAATGTATCCCCTTCATTTCTCTCAGTCCATCAGGCTGTACCATTCCTTTATTAGGGTTGACCCAAGGAATATGGTCCTTTCGTTATCCCGAGTCCATCGGGTTGCACCATTCATTTATTGGGATCTCTCTGGCATATGTAACTAGGAATATCACTACTGGGATATGAAGGGATTCATTGCTAGGAAAACAATTGTGAACATAACCAACAACAACCTTGCTATGGCACTGTAATTCACACATGAGTTCATTTTTCAGGCCTGACAACCTAGTTCTTCAACAATGCAACTCACATTAAAGTGCACTCTTTAGGCCTGACAACCTAGTTCTTCTGCAAGCCTGAAAAATTGCTTCTTCTTGCTGTACTCATCCTCTAGGCTCAAACATCCCTTTCAATGTTATACAGTTCCCCAGGAGATCAATCATTTTCCAAGGTGTTCTTATGCAGACGAATGCCAACTTGTTGCTAGAATTCCACTAACAATCTATAACCCGTGGCAATCATCCCATCTGCATCATATGCATACATTCAATATGAGACATCATCATACACTTTTCAATTATATTTTTTCAAATCCGTTTTATACAGGAAAACAAAATTTTCCAAACAAGAGTTTTCTACTCATAATTGTTTGGCTCTTGCAACAATAGATATCAATCTTCCTTATGGGCTTACATTCCTGCCATATCTACGACCATTTCCCCTACAATTTTCTCAATTTCCATGCAGCCAAACAAATTGTTAGCATATCATACTAATTTCTCAAATATGTTTTATACAAGAAAAATAAAATTTCCCAGGCATGAGATTTCTTCTCATTATGTTTGGCTTTTGCAAGTGTCGATATTAGTCTTCCTTATGGGTTTACATCCTTTCCATATCCAAGACCATTCTCCCTGGAATTTCCTTAACTTTCTTGCAACCAAACAAGTTGTTAGTTTCTCATGCACAATATCATTTCACTGCAACATTTGCATTTCGTCCATGAAGTAATTTCAGAATTATATTACTGTAACATTCAATCACTTCCAACTATTGTTCATATTAAATGGAATGAAACCATCATTCCTTGCACATGCATTATCTAACATATGAAGCTTTTCATAATGCAATCAAAATTTTCCAATAAATAAAACCTATATGTCAATACCCATGGCCACATCTACATAATGCATTCTTGCATTGACTCCATAATACCATATGTTCATGTAATGTATTCCACCATGTGAGTTGGAAGGTATGTCCCACGCCTCAACACATCATCCAAAATCTTCCCCAATTACTCCCTCGATTATTTGGATACTTTCCTCTTCAACCTATACACAACACTAGAAATATAATTCTCTTAGTGTTCTCTCGTGTCGACAAAGAGGTTGCAGTCCAAACATCGGTTATACAGGGGAATATTATTATGCACCTGTATGACATCATAGCCCTTCCACTTCCAACCATATCATGGCCTCATGCGTGGGAATCCTTAATGACATTCATTGCTATAGTAGGAATGATGTCTACTAACTTAAGTTGGTTATGATCTCATAACCAATATAACATAGAATGGGATTTGTTTTTTTTATAAATGCATTCAAGTAGTAAATAACATTTTCATACTCTAGGCTTCTTGCATTTACATCAATTCAAATATTTTAATTTTAACTGAGGTATTTCTTGCCTTTGCTCTATGGCAATCTTTTATTGGCGCACATGTTCCTTGCAATATATCTCATACGAACAACTGGTATCTATTATGGGGGAATAACATTCCGCCAATTAAAATGCACTCAACTCTCCATAAACCACTTGGCACCCATTGTCTCCCAGGGGACACACATCACCACGATAGTGGTTATGGGGCCTACGTGCATGGTTGAAAAACTACCTCGCATACCTTGGTAAACCACTTAACATTGGTTGTGGGCCCCAACTACATCTGCCACCCTGGACCCTATTTCGTGGCTGCGATTGGTGCT
>JZKD02S1432662.1:585404-598487 GCA_000966675.3 Picea glauca
AAAAAAAAAAAAAAAAAAAACCTACAACTACAGTAGATAGGTTTAAAATAATGTGAATAAATTCAATTACCCATAGAAGCAATGTTATAATATCACTTTTGACGAAGATCTTTGAAGAAAGTGGCTCTAAGACATCTTCCTTGGGAGGGTCCTTTTGCTTTCTAGATATGTGGTGAATCCCCTCTGCTATGGTTATATACAGTTTGGTTGATGATGAAAATGTTTCAAGAAAGACAAAGTATTTTTAGATCTAGAGCAAATTCGACACCATGTACTTGTGGATGTATGTATATGGAAATGAATAGACCTCCCGATTTTTATAGGAAAATAATGGTTAAACCCCATTGACATTGATCCAGATTATTTTCAGAATGAAATGAATGCATAGATATTACAATGAAATACACATAAAATTTTCCAGAAACAGAGAAATACAACAATACATGATTTCTATTAATGAAAGAAATGTACAGAGACTGTAAAAATACAGAGTGCACGACTTACTCGAATGGTGGCGGATTTATCTATGAGAAGAGATGCGACAACTACACATGTTCCCCAGAAGATGATTACAATGAGTCTATAAAGGCATTTTTATGATAAATATGAATGCAAAAACCCTAGACATCCAAAAGCCTAACCCTAGGAGATGAAGCGCCAAAAGTCATGTGGGCCCTGTTGGGGTAAGTTAGTACATTAAATTCCCGGGGTCGTAACTTTTGCATACGATCTCTGTTTTAGGCGTGTGATAGCCCGTTAGAAAGGTATTTTCGAGGAATACAAATTATTCCATCAAACTCTAACTCCTTCTAAATTTTGACTATGGAAAGCAAAGAAAACATTGTTTAGGGCCCCAAAACTGCCCTGGAAGTACATAAAGATGTACTGACTTGAAAACTTCCAAAATAATCTAGTTGGAATAAGTGGGTGGCCAAAACTATCCACCTGGGTGCTGTGTACATATTCATGATATCCCCGAAAGTGAAGAATCCATAATTACAAAGAAATATCCTCGTTACATAGAAATGTGCTGAACTGAAAATTGTCAAGATGAGCTAGTTGGGATTTGGAATAGGTGGGTGGCCACCAATATCCATCTGGATTAGACATGTTCATAATTAATAATTATTTCTTAACCATATCAAGTTTAACCACTTGTTTTAGGGTTTAGATATATTCACTTTTAGTTATTTTACCTTTTTGAAAAGTTCTGAGAAAAAAGCAATAAAAAACAAAGATTTTCAGAACAATGCAACTTTTGGGGGTCATTTCCACATTGGCCAACACAACTTTTAGGGTAAAAAATGCATTTTGTGTTTTTGACCATGAAATGTTGAGGTTTTTTTTTTTGAGGTGTAGTGGAGGTGGGAAGAGGTGGAGGAAGTGGAAAACATTTGTTTGGTGTATTTTGGTAAGCTCATGAACTTAGTATAGGTGGGTTGTTTTTGGGTGATAATAGATTCCCCCCTAATGTGTGAGGTTAGGAGAAAATCCAATGACCAAAATGAATTACTTTTTTCTTAGCTCTTGAAAAGATCAAGGAGGGAGATGAGTGACCTAGGAGGTAATACCACCCATAGAAGAGGTCGAGGAGTACCACCTGTCAACAACATAGTTAAAAGGTGACGAGTATATAAGTTCTCAATAGGGATGGCATAGGCATACCCATACTTGTTGATATATAAAATGATGTGCCTGATATAGAGGAGCGGAACTAGTGAGACAAAATGAGGTCTCAAATACAACAAGATGTTGGCAAAAAAAGGGGCTAGAGTAACATACAATGATATAAACAATCCCATATACATACGCTTGGATCAGAAGGGATAGGTCCAACATCACAACCACAGATGATATGGGTACATAGGAACTTATTCCCCCTCCCAAGGGAGAGAGGGGAGGAAACAAATTGAGAATCCATGCTGAATAGGGAAGAGATCTGAATATTTGAAATAAACTAGTTGAAGGGAAGATCAAACTGAGGGCTCTTAGACGGTGAAACCACGCCAAGAAAATAAAAGGAAATGCATCTGAGGCTAAATCATGGATATATGTATGAATCTCAATGGTGTAATGATGAAATGAAGTCAAGCATGTAACATACTACCAATTCTAAGGTAACCCATCGAGGAGGTGAATAAGGAACCATGGTACATAGGACTAACTCGTATTATAAAGGTGTTGATGTCGATATGGGGAAGTTCATCAGTTCCTAATAATAAAAGGGGTTCCTTAGGCCTGACATCCAAAGTACAACTTGTGGATCCATATATATGGAATCAAATGTTGATGTTAGAAAATACATGGGATTACTTGAATGGAAATCCCCTCCTAAGAACATGCACAACTCACACATGTATGATAAATTGGTGAAATCAACTGAATCAATGAACCATCAAATGTATGATTCTCAAGCATGCAATAATGAGCCAGAGTCAACTATCTGAGAAACACCAAGTCAAAGAGAACCGATGTCTCTCCCTGCTTGGTTTGAGGCACCCACCATAGAGGAAGATGAGTCTAAGGTACACTGTCCTCTAAGCTAAGCCCCTAGAATACAAGTGTTGAAGTTGATAGGGGAAGGCTCGCTGGAGTCAAGGAAATGAGGAATCCTTGAAACCAACACAAGGTATGATCCAAAATGGATCCAGGAAGGCCTAAAAATAAAAGTTCTCAGAATCAAATGAAACTAGTTCCATTGCGTTTGAATCGTCGCAATGATTTTGACCATATAATTGTTTTCGCAAATGGATGCCATATGTGAAAGTTATCGCGTTCTGACTGATTTCCCAAATGAGCAAAAAGTCAAACAGGTCAAAGTCAATAGGCCATACTGCTGACATCAACAGTATAATAGGTGACATCAACATGATGTCATGATGACATGAATATGATACGTGGAAACACCAGGAGGTGACATGTGTCAATTATTTTTGGAGTTTTCAGGCTGAGTTGGACAAGTACAAAATTGACACATGGCAGTATATGGATGACACGTTGCAGTCCATATGTGATGTGGCCCAATGACAGGATGACACGTGGAAGTACAAACGATAGGTGGATGTATGGATGTTGATGTGGTAGGGTGATTGGGCTGTATGGATGCCGATGTGGCAGGATGACTGGGTTGTATAGATGCTGACATGGAAACTGACTGGGTAAGTGACGTGGCAACAGACTGTGCATGCTGACTATATGTTGACTGGGTGTTGAATGTATGTTGACTGGATCATACAGTCCAATCACATGTGTTATAGAAAGATTTTCCTCACCATTTCTATCTTGCACAAAGGGCCTTTTTCCATTTCCCTATGCAAACTTGTCATCCATTTTTGATGAATCCAGAGCTAAAAATACATATTTTTCCACATATACACGCCCTATCTACTATACATCATGCGTATACACAGGCTTCTCCACTATAGCCCATGTACATCGAGATTTGTGCCAAAAAATACAAAAATGAAGTCGGGTTTCCATGTCATGATAGAAGATCTCTGATCCTTGGCCTTCCATATACTGGAAACGTTTCGACTCGACCCTTCAGTTGCATTTTGAAGGCTATAAAAGAACAATTCCGAGCTATGGAAAAGATGAGAAAGCATTCAACTTTGAGAGCAAGTTACTCTAGAGAAATTACTTCATATTGAGTTTGCATCCCTTTGTCCCTCAAGTCTGAACACAATGTTCAGCCCCCAAGCTCTTTCCCTATTGCTGAGAGAACCTCATTGTCTCTTTTCTATGAGCTTGCCTTTGGTGGAGGATTGAAGTGGTGGAGACCTAGTTGGAAGGAACTTGGTTTCTTGGTTTCGAACTGTGCCGACACGAAAGTCTGTAATGTTGTCATTTCTGCTGATCATTTATTAATAAAAATACTCCTTTCCCATCCTATTGGTATTGTGCAAATATATGATTATTATCCATGGGCATGTTTGTAATGTTTATTAATGGATTATGCTATCTAATGTGATAACCCCTTTATATTATCACTATATACTTTCTCTGCTTGTTTGTTGAGAACTTGTTGCAGGTATAAAGCTTTGGGTCGAAGTGCTCAATGGTGGAACATCATCGAATGCTGGATCGAGGTAGGCCTCTTTCCTATCTTGCACATTAGTCTATATAGCATACATTGGAATTGAGTTGATTTCTGTAGTCATACCTGTCTGTTGTGGTTTACCCTGGCCATAGAGAGTTTTTCCCTCGTAATAGAACTGGCGACTCCACAGGGGAGAGATCTTCCTTCTAAGGGTTGAAGTACTTTTTCTTCTTGCATTGCTCTTTTTCCTTTGTGTTTCTTGTCGTATCACTACTTGAAAGATTTTGTTCACTCTGGGTCTGATTTTTCATCCTTTTTCCCTTTCTTGGCCTTGTTTTAAATCCTATACACGCCTTTTTCCTTGACAATCACGTATACATGCATGCTGTCTCACTGCAAGTTGCGTATATACACACTTTTCTCTTGAACAATCGTGTATGCCACTTTCCCTTTCTTGTTTGCTTGGTTTAGTGACTGTTGGGTGGGATTTGATGATTGTTGAGCCTTCATAGGTCTCTGTAGTGCATGTTGAGGTTCTATGGGTCGACAGGAAACCTGTTTGGAGTTGAATGTTTGCGCGTAGTCTTTCTCTTTGTTTTTCATTTTTTTTGATTTGTCCTTGTACTCTGGGCTGTTTGCTTGGCTGCTTGGTGTTCTGCTTGAGTTATTACTTTTATAAATAGTAGAATTTTATATATCAGGTTGCTTATCAGTCCATGCATTTTATTTTTCAGTATATTGAAAATACAAAAAAAATAGGCATTTTACATTGCTTGGCATTTTTGTCTTTTGGATCTTTATCATTAGCTTAGTGCATTTAGTGAAAGATTGCATTTTACTTCTGAATTGCAAAGTTGAAATTGAAAATTGCACTGTTTTTATATGCATATCATTCATTGAAAAAGTTAAATATAGACTTTGCATTATATTCATATTTATTTTCTTGTAGAGTCATAACATCATGAGTTTCACCTCCATACCTTTTTGAGTAATCATGGCGAATAAAATTTACGGTTTGAATTAAATTTGATTAGTCACGATTTTATTTTTTAGGGTGCACAAACTAGTCTAGGATTTAGTGCCTTGGAATAGGATTTTGTGAGTAAACTTCTCCAAGGCAATTAAATCAACATATGTGTTTGAGACAGGGAGTTGAGAATTCCATTGTATAATTGGTAAGATCAGGAGGCTCTGCTCACACCAGAGTTAATCACAAGGTCGCGCGAAGTTAGTTGAAGGGATAAGCCCTAGATACTCGCCTAGCATCAGAGATATTTCTGTGGATTTATTTGTATTTGGGGATCTTGCTAGTGCCCATACCTCCGTGAGAGGCGATACTTTCAAGGTTTTGGTATTTTTTACCCTGTCCATATGGTGATCTAGACTTATGAATGCTTTCTTGTGCATCGGGTATACAATGGTTTATTAGTTGCTTGACTTAGGTATCTCATAGGTTACTTGCAGGTGTTATTTTTCTTGTACCCTGGGTCAGATAGGGGTCATACAACACACATCCTTTATGGAGGATTACCTCTCCGGGGGGATTTGACTAAATGGTTGTTAAGCCCATGAGGGCCCCTATAACTGATTTTGTTACCTCCAAACTTTAGCAGGGAGTCTCAAGTCCCTTTTGGATGAGACATACCTTCTTTAGTGAGGGAAGCCACTCAACCACTTTAGCCCATTTGCATGCATATTGGCTGTTTGACTTTTGGTATTCTCTTTGACTACTAGTTGGCCTTAGGAGTCTATTTTGGGTTTCATCATCATGGACAATGGAGTTTCTTTTGCTCCCTCATTCACTGCTACCCACCCCATGATGCCTGCTCATTTCATAAGGATGGACCCTTTCGCTTTTTACAATGGTATGCAGAACTACAACACTCAGTCCGCACCTTGGGTCTCTAGTCATTTTTATGTTGATATGCCTCCCCCCCATGCAATCCTCTCCCTAGCCCACGTATATGAATGCTAGCATTGGATCTGGGGGCACCATGGCTTTGATGCCTACTTCTTCGTTTGATATGAGTCATGTCCCCATGGGAGGTTGGAACCTTCCCCCTTATGGATCCAATACTAGCTATGCTCTTTCAGGAGCCAGTGCTCAAATGGGTGGTTATTCCACTTATTACACCCCACTCATGTACCTTTCATCTGCCATGTCAGTTTCTTTGAACCCTTTTTCCATGACAGGTCCTTAAGTACCCCCAAGTATGTCATATGGGGAGAATCAATTTTACGGTTCAGGCTACCCTCTTTATGGGCACCCTTCTCAAGGGGGAAAAATATATCCTCACTCAAATAATTCTTATTCTACCTTAGTCTCATCCTAGACCTCAGTGACAATGCCCGTGCAAACCTCTTCAGACCATTTTGGCGTAAACCACCACTTTTCTGGGCTGGGACAGGGGGTACACTAGGATCCTTTTCGGCCTACAATATTTCAGAGCCAATCTTTCCTCGGACCTTGGAATCAAATGCCACAATCTATCACTAGCCCAGTCACTATCAGTCACACTGGTGCTCCATCACCAACCTATGCCAGTCATGTCGGATATGGGTCGAAATTGTCTACAAATTATGTCGACAACTTGCACCCAACCTCTGCCAATTATGTTGGGGGCACCATCCTTTTCACTCTGAATCATATCCGCGTCATGTATCCAACCTCTATTCATCGTATAGGAGAATACTATCTTTCCCCTACCAGTCACGTCGAGAGCGTGTCACCAGTCATTGTGGATGATGCTAGGAGCATCGAGAAACCTAGACGTCTCAGACGTAAGCCTAAATTCTTTTGCAGGACTTGTGAAGGAAGCCACCTTAATCGCTTGTGTCCGACTACTGTCGAGATACCAAAAGCATGGGGCTCACTCAAGAGCCCTTCAGATTCTGAGGCATCCCTAGTTTCTTCTCACACCATCTCTCCTTTGATTGTCTCAGTGGTTTCACCGCCACGACCCCCTCCCGACCTCACCCCCTTTGTCAAGGGTGAAGAAAATATTGTCCCTGTTACTATGCATCCTCTTCAACCTATGATTGAAGAAGTGGCCACACTAGTGCAATCTCTGGTCAATCCTACTCTACTTGAAGAGAGTGATGCACCGTTCAGTCATGCCATCGACATTCTAGGCCCTTTTCCTTCTGAGCGAGAGAGATTTATTCTCCCCCCGAGTGCTCTTCCTCCAAGTCCTGACGAGGTTCCCTTCAATTGGGACAACTTGATGGGGTATCCCATACCCCCACCTATGTCTTTTCGAGTAAGAGACATTATTCGAACCATCACAGAGACTGTATACTCCATTAGCACTTTCTCCTCCTCGACTTGGAGAGATTTGGGTTTTCCCAAGCTTTTGTCAGCTATTCATAAGATATTGAATTTCCTCAAAAGACTGGGATGGGAGCCTTGGACTCCCCCTTTACATGTTGATTAGAACAACATAAACGAGTCTTATTTAAGCTCTTTTTTGAATTGTCTAAAAAACTGAAAATATTGTCAAGTGATTTGTCCCTTTCACACTCGCTAAATTGGATTTGAATGACCATGAGTCTTAGTTAAGCTCTTTTCTGACTCGTTACCAAAAATAGAAAAGATCGCCGAGCGAACTTGTCTTTTTCACGTAAATTGAATCTGAAAAGACGTCTATTTGGCACAAGTTTACCCCTTTTTCACACCAAATAGACTAAAAGACATAAAAAATGACATTTTTTGGCGTTAAGTTGTGATTGCATCTCATGCCCTTGCTTGCAGTATTGAGCCTTTAGCCAATTCTCGATTTGCATTATAAACCATTGCCTAAGCAGTTTTTTGCATCCTCAACTAAGAAGAGCCTTGTTTATATCGTTCACAATTTGACACACAATACCCTGGAGGGAACATCACCCTGAGTGTCCATCTCCCGCATGCATTTCCTTGCATTGAGCATAGGTACGTTCCACTGCTGAAACTAGTTTTTCTTACTTGCGACACTCGTTTCCTCCTCTGTATCATAGCATTCATTTGTTATGAAAAGAAAAAAAATACAGGTGGGAAGGGAGTACTATATTATATTTGGCAGTAGTCATGTCGCCTTTGAACAGAGCAAAAATTTATTGAGTCCTTACGTCATCATAATTTTGGGTTTAGCATGGTCTTAGGAAGCTGATCTCGTTACAGAGTTTTCTCTATTGACTAGTTACTCTTCCAGTTCCCATAGAGAACATTATCAATGCCTCCTGCATATGATAGTTATATCATTGGGTCTATGCTGCCAGAGTCTACCATAAGTCTCATGCTCTTGTTCAAAGGAGGTCTATCAACCTGTGTCGGCCATTCCTCAAAAATCTTGACTTTGCATGTCGGCCATACCCTCAGTTTGTCTCAGAATCACATGATACTATGGTCTTATCATGCACCCTAGCCCTACTTTCATCATTGGTAGGTCACCTTGAACCCAACAATTGAGATTTCATCATTGGTCATTGATTGGGTGGTTTCCCTTGTGTTCAATGGAAAGACATCTATTCACACTTTTGGATTCGTGCAATGTCTTGGATGCCATTAGCCTTATTGGTGGTTTCCTTGCCTTTGTCAACAATTTTCATCATTGGCTGTTATTCAGAGGGTATTTTTCGTGTACCGCTTGCATTTAGCACACGCGAAATATGCACAGGGTTGTTGGTTCGTGAACATGTTCTTCATCCGATCTCCACCAAATTATGAAGCTCCCTCTTTGTTCCTCATGCTGACTGATGAGATATACATTAATTCTCTCCTTTCAGCGAGTCTCTTTCCATCGACTTCAACTCATTTTTTTTGGATATGGGACCTAGAGTTTTATGAGTACCTTGAGGCTTGCAATCATTAGTAGAAGGCTCTCTCGCCATTGATAGATGGGAATACATCAATGTCTCCTGATCAATGGATTCCTCAAGTGTTCGACACCGACTCCTTTATTCACACTTGTAGGAATGTACTCGGTGCCTTGATACCTACTTTCATTATTGGTAGGCTGTCTCGTGCTTGTTAACGATATACCTCAATGACCGATAATCAAATGATGTCTCATTGTGTTTGACCTCAACTTGTTTATTCACATGATGTAGACTTGCACCCTTGGCAGATAGTGTAGAAGGCTTAAAGACATCACTATGTGGCCGCAACTTTCCTGAGCTGTTGCTTCCTTTTCATTGGACCAGTATCTATATGACTTTAGTGATCATGGGAGATCAGATTGTAATCCATGGTATACAAATATCTTCAATTTGGTTTTGAGACCGGTTTCACTGGGCCTTGTTTGTGACTATGACACCTTTTGGCATGTAACCACATTTGTATTTTCATGTTCATGGCCACGAACACTTATTTGGCATATTTTTCACATGGATCTGTAGTGTATTCTTGGCATCGATGTATGAAAAGTCAGTACAGAATGTAATGGGCAATCGAGTTCATCCAACTAGTTCTCTACCACTCCACTCCTAGGTTATTTATAATGTATTTCGACCATCGCAGATACTCCTCTGACCTCACACATTAGGGGGCATATGTTATAGAGAGATTTGACTCACCATTGCTATCTTGCATAGAGAGCCTTTTTCCATTTCCCTATGTAGACTTGTCATCCATTTTTGATAAATCCAGAGCTAAAAATACAAATTTTTCCACATATACGCGCCCTATCTACTATACAACATGTGTATATGCAGGCTTCTCCACTACAACCCGCGTACATCGAGATTTGTGCCAAAAAATACAAAAATGAAGTCGAGTTTCCATGTCACAATAGAAGATCTCTGATCCTTGGCCTTCCATATACTGGAAACATTTCGACTCGACCCTTCAGTTGCATTTTGAAGGCTATAAAAGCACAATTCCGAGCTATGGAAAAGATGAGAAAGCATTCAACTTTGAGAGCAAAGTTACTCTAGAAAAATTACTTCATATTGATTTTGCATCCCTTTGTCCCTCAAGTCTGAACACAATGTTCAGCCCCCAAGCTCTTTCCCTATTGCTGAGAGAACCTCATTGTCTCTTTTCTATGAGCTTGCCTTTGGTGGAGGATTGAAGTGGTGGAGACCTAGTTGGAAGGAACTTGGTTTCTTGGTTTCGAACTGTGCCGACACGGAAGTCTGTAATGTTGTCACTTCTGCTGATCATTTATTAATATAAATACTTCTATCCTGTCCTATTGGTATCATGCAAATATATGATTATTATCCATGGGCATGTTTGTAATGGATTATTCTATCTAATGTGCTAACCCCTTTATATTATCACTATATACTTGCTCCGCTTGTTTGTTGAGAACTTGTTGCAGGTATAAAGCTTTGGGTCAAAGTGCTCAACGGTGGAACATCATCGAACGTTGGATCGAGGTAGGCCTCTTTACTATCTTGCACATTAGTCTATATAACATACGTGGGAATTGAGTTGATTTCTGCAGTCATACCTGTCTATTGTGGTTTACCTTGGCCATAGAGAGTTTTTCCCTCATAACAATAGGGTGACACATGTCCTAATCACAGGGTGCCATGTGGCACCCTAGATTTTTCCAATGTTGTCTAGGCAAATTTTTTTGTTGCGACTCAGTTGGGCTCAAAACCCTAACCTTCGACACAAGCTACGAACTACATTAAATGCATTAGCCACTAGGGCACGTATGGTTCTTATTTTTATATGTGGCCAAATTTGTTTTAAAGTAATGGTGATGTGGTTTTTTGGGCTAAGCCTCAGTCAGAGGGGGCCAACACATAACATTTGGCACCCCATGCGACTGGGGGCTACGAAGCAAGAGTCAACAATTGGAGTGCAAAGGTTAAGCCATATTCCACATGGCATTGCATGTGACTAGAACGAGGGGCTTGAACGGAGGACAAGGAGCCAGCGCCTAGCCCGTGGCCATATGACGTGCCCCATATTCCTAGGAGCCCAGAGAAAAGGGGCTGCGCCCTGATGGTTTCCAAAAGTGGGTTTTTGACCATATGTTATGATTTTTTATGGATTTTTATGCTGTTTTTAATGGATTTTGACCATTATTGGGGGATCTGGAGCCCGATTTGAGGCCAGATCTTGGGAGGAAGTTGGGAGGAGAATACCAGATCAATATATATATATATATATATATATATATATATATATATATATATATATATATATATATATATATATATATATAAAATATGGGTTCTTAAAAGCATGAGAGAAGTTCATAATAGGAGAAATGCTGAATATTTTGAAATCCAAAGCCATTTTTATGTAGGGAAGCCATTAAGAAGGGAAACTTTGGGGGCCAATTCCGGGAGCTATGCTCAACCTTTTTCAGTGCTGTTAGTTTTGCTGGATTCTTGAGGTCGAGAAGAACACAACCATACCAGTTTTTAATCCTTTTGACACTTTTCTGATGTAATTTTGAAGCATTGAAGAGAAATAAGAAAGCCTCACCCACTGAGACAAAGGCCCATAGACGTAAACAATCTTGCCGAACTCTGTTAACAACTTTGTTGTTATGGTTTGGTGTTCTTTGTGCTTACATTCTGATATGAATTTCTTATTATGGTTGCAATAATATCTCATTAAATTCTTCTTCTTTCATTAATCCTTAATTAGTAAATGAACACATGCTTAAAACTTAGCCAAGTCTTTAAAGATCAATTTCGGATCAAGGTAGAAGGTAGGGTGTGATTGACAGAGACTAACACCAAAGGGGGATGGGAAGGAAGTGAGAGGAGGAATTAATAATTCCATTTTTTAGAAATTAAATGCAAGGCTGACCTAAAAACAACTGAAAACATTCCATGGGGAATGGTAGATTACTAGGCATATGAATTTTCAAGGACATATCTATGAACCATGGGGACAACTGGAGGTAAAAACTTGAAAATTTTGTTTAGGTAAATGCGTGAAGGTATGGGAAAATTGTAACAGGGCTTAATGAGAAATGAATAGACTCGATGAGACACAAAAGTGACTCATCATAGATTATTTGAACAAGGGAAACACAGGGATGCTGCCATAATTGAAACAAGTATTGTAAAAGCACAAGGCCTTCTAGGAATTTCCAAATGAGTGCTAGGAGGTGAATTGGGAAAAAAATGTCCTTCTACTATTTCAAAAGGGGTGCCAAAAGGATAGAGAAAATTCCTTTTGGTATTTCAAAAGGGATGCCACAAGGAGAGGAAATATATGAAGTACCAAAATGGTAAACAATCCTATTGATATCTTAAAAGGGGTATTAGGAGGATACAAAAAATATAACCATTGTGTCAAAAGACACATTATCCAAATGGAATCACATGGGGGAAACTAAACAAGGATACAAAGGGGTAATGAGGAGATAAATGCCACATAAAACAACCAAATGATGGTGATGCTAAAGGTGAAAACTAGAAATGGAAGTGATCAAAGGTAGGGGAATTACTGACAATATCCTCAAGGGTGGGTGAATGGTAGCATACAAATGAATAATTTTCATAGTATGGATGAAGTGGATGGATTGTGATATGTGAAAATCCAACAAATACCGTCCAACCATGCGGAAGTTCGAAGGGTAAAGGATATCAACATAATGAGAAGAAACACATGTGGCTTTAACTTTGGAAAGTAGACTAACCACACTCCCAAACCTAAAGGGGGATTAAATAACATGTACACCAAAATGTAACAAGGGTCACTATTCTAGGGAACCCATGGAAGGAAGGATATATTTCTAGGTATATGGAAAATTAAAAGTATGGATGGGCCGATCCATCTACCCAAATGAGGGTGGTCCTATAGGAGATTTATAAGGAATGAAAGACAAATGCGATGACTTGAGGGTAGTTAAACTATGCTAAATTCCAAGGAAATTCAGGTCTGAGGGAGAATTATACATGAATAACATGGGATATCCATGGTGAAATCCTACTCATAAGTCAACATTTACAAAAGCATAAAGGTGCTCAAGTAATGGAGACAAATGTTTAGAAATTTTAATAAAAAAGATACATGATTGAATACTTCTTGGAAAAAAGGATTGTAGGTGAAGTACTAAAGAAATAACTTTCAAGGGGATGAACTACTTGGG
>JZKD02S1432662.1:598505-650410 GCA_000966675.3 Picea glauca
AGGGATAGCGTTACCCCTCCCACTAGTCCTAGCATAGGGACGTAATGGTAAGTGTGCCATCACCAATCTATTTTTGAATTGTATAGAGTAGAGTTTTCAATATATGCTACTGATAATTAACCATATACAATGTGAATATATTTTACTAGAGAGGTTGACATGATAAACTACCCAATGAACAAGAGGAGAGTCTACCAACCTAGTCTATAGGGGCCTAGAATTAGATCGGATAGAGATCAGCTTTGAAATTGGATATAGAGGCCATCATGCCCCCAAGCATGAGATACCTCTCCCCCATTGGATGACGATGGGGGGAAATGATCAGGTACAGATAGGTGGGAATGATTCCCCATACTATGTGTATATGTATCTTGTGAGGAGCATGCCCCATATGATAGACGTACACATATGTATCATGGATGCAATTTTGGAAAGGAAAAGGTGGAGGGACAATTTGGTTGATTTTACATATGATTTAGAGAGACTCAAATTTTAGGTTCACAAGTAGGTTAGAATACCAAGGATCATATGTGGATGTGGTGAAAAAATTCTCATCCACAAAATATTTTAATTCAATAACAAATTGCTTAGAGGAACTAGGATATTGTGGTAAAAAGTAGGAATGATGATGCATATCATCCCAAGGGTAATTTGGTGTGGTAATGGATTCCAAAATGTCTTTATCAAAATGAAAGACATGGATGTAATAACCTACACTAATAGATGAGGTGATGGGAGATGGGATAGTGAACCCAATATCAACACCATGGTAATGAGAAGTATGGTTTACATACACAACATCTACAAAGGTAGACTGAAGACTAGTGTATGAAGGCTCCACCAATGTTGAGACCAAAGAGACTTGATGCATACAAGGGATTCTTTCATTTACATCAATAGAAAATGGAACATTATTTGAAATTTTTGATTCCATGGAAGTTGAAAGGAACAATATTTGCATGGAATTCTCATCATTTTTAACAATGGGAGGGAAAATTTCAACAATCAGTTTAATATTGACTTGAAAAAACCTTTATTGTCTAAGAGAAAGGTCCTCTACTATAGGGGTTTGGTATTCTTGACAAGAGGAATCCAACTGACAAGCGATCTCAAGGGCGTCACAAAATTGGGCTAGTTTAGGACAATGATAAAAATAATGGCCGCATGTTCCGCAAAAAGAACATGTGTGATTCATACGAAAAGACTTAATACACTTGGATGATGATTCAAGAAGTGTGACTTGTATGAAAGGTGTGGAAGGACTAGGTTATAAATCATCGAAATTAAGAATTTCTTTGAGTTTAGGGAATTTAGGATAATTTGTTAGAAGAACAAGATCGCGGAGCAATAAAATAAAAAAAATGCGGAAACAAAACATAGAAGATACACAATGCAATAGAGATATAGATATACATGGTTCACCCAGTGTGGGCTATGTCCACTAGAGAAATTCCTAGGTCCTTTCTTTTATTATCCATCAAATGAAGGGATACAACCTACAACACACCCGCTGTAACTTCCTCTTATTTCTCTCACAGTCTCCTCACTCAGAATACAATATTCACAATGATGCATAGCCACAATACAATTTCCTTCATAAAAGAGGGTTTCCTTATAGGGAAAAAAAATCCTAACATAACTTCTACCTTCAAATCTACGACCTTATAATGAAAGGTCAAGATTTACTATGAAATTACAATATACATTTACAAGGAAATTTTTCTTTTGGGGGCTTCTCCCACGAACCCTCGCTAGGGGCCCTCTTGCCCCCGGATCGCCTAGTGGGGGGATTCCCCCCCCAGACCCTGCAGGGGGGGAAATACCCCCTTGCAACTCCCTTGCATGGAGGGGTGTACATTCTTCCAGGGTGTAAAGTGTTCATGGGGTATAAACATGGCTGAAAACAAAGACCTTTGAATCAAGAAGATAATTAGGCTCCACAGCCAACACAATTATTGTTGGCATAGCCAACAAGGTCACATAAATCACATGAGGGGATGTCTCTAGGTTTAGTGTTCAAGGTGTCCATAGCCTATCCTTAATTATTGGTACCCCTTTTCTTCTTGGATTTTCCCCCTTTGTCAAATATTTTTCTAGATTTGGTAGGGGTAGGCTAGGCCTGTGTAGGTGCCTTAGGAGGTACAAGGGTTGTTCCTATCAGTTGAACATGTGTCAAGGAAAGATAAAAAATTGGTTTAGAGGGTGAAGGAATGGTAGGAAGATCCAAGTACCATACAAGTATCCCCAAAGTAAGATTAGGAAAATTCAACGTGGCCATAATGGGTGTATTTGCTATTCCTAGGTGTGGAAGTAAGAAAGGTATATGGGAAAAGGGATATATTTGAGGGGGATTCCCCCTTGATGGTGGTATTGAAAATGCATGGTCCAAGGGCTTAGTAGAGGGATGAAAATATGAACCTATAGGATTATTAGAATGTTGGGATGATGAAAGCATACACACATTGGATGAACTAGGTTGGGTAAATACATGTGGAGGACCATAATACACTCAAAGAAATGTAGAGTGTTTATAGACTCCAGGGTTGATGTTAGAAAAATAAGTATCTATTTGGTTCCTAGACAAGAAAGGGATAATGTTGTAAGGATTTTTTTTGAAACTTAGGATCATGGTAGGTAAGTTGGTCTACAATTAAAATCTTCACTTTATAGGGGAATCTCATTGTTTTGAATACTGAGGAGTAAACAACCTTCATGGAGTAAATGAAACTACATCCTAATGGGATTTTATAGTCCAAGGGGGCATCTATAACCTCAACATATAAAAGCAATTGCTTTCCTGCCAACTAAAATGGACAATTTTGATACAACCCTTCTCGCTAAGAGGGAGAAACATCTTATGCATGAAGGGTGATCGTAGATAGAATAAATTTGGGTGAACCCAAATTATTCTATACTTGGGAATACATAATGCATGTAGATGCACCTTCATCAATGATACATCGATGAATATTAATGTTCTTAATGGAAAATATAACTTGAAAGGCCATTGAAGGGGGCAAGTGAGGGGGATTGGATTTGTTGATATAAGAAATAATTAACTTGTCATTCAAAGGATCAACAACACCCAAAGAGGATAGCCTCAACCCTATGCTGCAAACGAAACATTTATATGACTTCTAAGAATAACATCACTGCATGGGACTAAGCTAAGTCATCTACTATGCTATAGTTATGGGCTACCCACACATGAGGATTGGGGGAATCTCATCATAATGGATCCTTTGGAACCTTAGGAGTAAGCTCAAGATTTAGTTAAGGAATATACAAAGGTCCATTGGTATATATACGAGGATCAATAGAGTTAGTAGGTTGCAATTCAGGGGCATACCGTACTGACAAGATTGGGTAGTTAGGTTGACATCGACATAATCCAAGTAAAGGATTTGGTAATTCCCATTTTTGGAAGGGTTGGAAGTGGGAGGTGGCATAAAAGGATTAGTTTCTAGGCTGGACACAATCCCTTGTGTCAAAAAAATGTTTCTCAACATGATTGGTTATGACAATGAAGGTTGGGAGGGTTGACTATTATCTTGTTTAGCGACTTCATTTGCTTCCCACTAACAATGCATCTCAGATAACAATTGAAAATGGTGGGTATAATGTTTGTAGACAAAACAAATAGAAAAAAGGTTTATTGGTACAAAGGTTATGATTTTTTCCCTATTTAGGTTGGGGATCATTATCTTGTCCTTGGTTCATGGAATCATTTTGTTTTCCCCTAACATTGGTATTGGGTTGTGGGTTTTGATTCCCCTAGGTCCCTTGGTTTTGACCATTTTTCTTTCCCTTTCCCTTATTCTTAATTTTTTATTTTTATTTTGATTGGGGGGGTTGGGTACATTTTTTTATGCATGCACTTATCCTTGAGGAGCAGGTGTAGGCTAACCAATGAGGGTTTGGGGTACCATTACTAGAGGAACCATGGTTGCTAGAGAAGGGCCAGGAAAAGGGTAATATGTATTCATGGCTGCCCCACCACATTAGGAATTATTACAAGAATTCCCATGTACATGTGGATGTGCATGGGGAACATCATAGGAAACACTGGTTCCCACTTGAGATGAAGAGTGAGATGAATCCCAAGGGGGGTTAGGATAATCATAAGGAGTGGATGGACACCCAATAGAGGCTTTAGGGTAAGAGGTGATACCCCACCATAAGGGTTACCATATCAACTAGGTCCAGGGTGATTAGGATGCAGATGGTTATGAAACATAGAATTGATAACACCATCACTATATGAGATGCCCCTGGTGTTGAAAAGTCACCTAAGTGAGAGTTAGGGGAATGAGGGGTATTAGGGAGAATGGTATACAAATACCTAGACTGGGCATAAATGAGGTCATACTATTGTGCCTTCTGGATATCTTCTTCCTTAGTCTTGGGCACAGTCATGGACACATATTTATAAATGGGAGGAAGAAGAGACTTCACCAACCAATCCATGAGGAATATATCATCTATATCTACTTTTTACAAGATTTTTCTCCTGTATCATTCATGTATATCATCCATGTTATGGGTGGCTATAGTATGATAAAATTTGGTTAAAATATTGATCCCTATGTCATGATGAACTGAAAGCTGGAAGAAATTCAAGAAAAACTTCATTATAGATGAAAATAAGGTATGCATATTTCCAGGTTGGTCTATGTACCATTTGGTAGTACAACCCATAAGAGTGTGTTGAAAATTCCTCAACCTAACATAATATTCCATTATTCTATTAGAGGAATACCAAAGATGGAAGGACATAATCTTGTTAGAGGGATTTCCTTTGGGTTTACCATCAAACTTAGGAATGTCATAGGGGAGCTTAGTTGGCATAGTGGGCCAATTGACATTGTGCTAGATAGTATCATTAGTCAACTTGTTTAAGTTGAGGAGATTCAAACTTGCTATATAAGGTAGAATGGGTTGGTTGGCGTTAGATCCTGTATTGGTTCCACTGTTAGTTTATACCATGGTATAACTTGGGTCAGATGATGAACTAGAATAAGAATAACTAGTTATATAAATATATGAACCAACACTCCTTGATGGGGAGGGGGCTCTGAGTTGGAAGAGCTAGAAAATGAAGGTGGTCCAGGGGGAGGAACCCTAACTTGGAAAGAAGGGGAGATAATGTGTTCAATATAAAACACAAGCCAAAGGCCTAAAGATATCCTAGGGGGGTATTATATCTATATGCAAGTATCATCCTAAGATGCAAAAAATATAATCAAATGCTAAAGTAACAAAGAAATTAAGTAAGACAAGAAATGATCAAACAATGCACTCATTGAATGTGCTCAGGTGGTGCAACAAGTGGGTACAAGTGTGTTAGAATCAAAATAAAGATATATTAATCCAAGATGTATCTTATAAAAATAAGAGACTCTAGCCTATAATATGAAGTACATGCTATCAAACAAGTCCTAGACTATGGTTAAGGGCCTTCCAATCAACCAAAAAAAAGGGTAGTCATTTCCTTATGTGGATGAGTGAAGATATGAAAGAGACAATTATAACTAGGAGTCAGTGGGTATTCAAGTCCCAAAGACCCAAATAAATCTGTATTTGGTTCCCCCCTCCTATGAGAGCCACTTAGGTTAGGATACATAGCAGACAAGCCACTAAAATACCTCTTCACAGACATGTGTATCAGGTTGTTAGAAAAAGAGGATCGCAGATAAATAAAATAAAACATATGCAAAAATAACATAGAGAATATACATAATACAATAGAGACAAAGATATACGTGAATAACCTAATATGGGCTACATCCATGGAGAAATTTCCAGTACTTTCTTTTATTATCGAGCAAAATAAAGGGATACAACCTACAACACATCTTCTACAACTTCCTCTTCACTCTCTCACAATCTCCTCCCTTAGTCACAATACAGTTTCACACAAAACTACACTGTTGCAATACAATTCACTCATACATAAAATAGTTTCCTTATAGGGAAAAAAACTCTAACATAACTTCTATCGTCAGATCTGCAACCTAATGATGAATGGTCTAGATTGACTACAAAATTACAATATTTTACAGGGCAATTTTCCCAAAACATTTATCTTCTCCTCCCCCCTGGACCCCCTCGAGACAGATGTGGGGGGGAAAGCCCCCCCACACCCACTTTTAGGAAATGAGATCTAAACATAGTTGAATCAAGACCTATGAATCAATAATATAATCAAGCTCCAAAACCAACACAAGCTACCTTTCCTTCAAGATGAAATAAAGTATTTGGGGAGTCTTCAATAACGAAAGAGAAAGGAGTCTTAATAACACATCCAATCCCAACATTGGTATTATCCACTCTGAAGAATGCCCCTATTACCAAACGAATTATGATCATGTCCGATAGAAAGGATTTTAAAGTAACCTTAATGTCAACCACTTGTTGACGCTTGAATCCGTTAGGACCAAAAAAATAACCTCACGAGGATGTAAATCCCCCTGCATTTTTATAAAGGTGCTACTCCTCTTTACTTTAATATTTTCTTGGGACTTTAGGTCTTCAAAATATGGGACTTTGTAGAAGTCCATCGTAGTATTAAAATAAATATAAATATTGCAAGAAAAATAAAAGGAAAATGTTTTGTTTTCTATTTTTGGAGAAAGTTTCTGAGAAATGACTAGGAACCATGCACTTTCACACATTTAAAGAAAATAAGAAAAATTTCCTCACATCCATCACAGTTTAAACTAAAGTTTTCTGATCACATAAAAATAAAAAGAAGATGATCTGCATGCATAAGAGAAATTTAATAGAGTGGACACATGGGCAACTAAAATAAATATAATGATAGATCAATCTCAAATACTTTAGACTCAAAACTTAGAGCTACAAAAAACAATAAAAACTGATCCCGAAATAGCTCTCTTGAAATTTCTAAAAAAGATATACTATGTTACATATTCTTTGAAATTTAAAATGCGTTTGTCGCTAGAACTGGGATTGGGGCTTCTGCGGACCATAAAGAAAATTTATACAAGAATTAAGCTTGTAGAAGGAATATGGTGGGCAACAAAACAACAACAAGACCTGGAAAGAAGAAAAGAGAAGTTATCAGACTTCAGTTAAACCTTTCTATTCAAAGAAGCAGAGTAATTGGATGAAGGAACTGATAAAAGAAAGAAAGATGTGATCAACATAAACTTACTATGATGGTATCTCGTGTCTTCACTTGCTTTCTAGTGTCCTTTTATTGTCTTCATTCACGGTTACAGGAACCATATCAACTGTTTCTTACCCCTCGTTGGTCACTTTGTCAATTGATTTCTTGAACCATTCCTCAATATAAATTTTCATTGGTTCCACATTTATATCATGCTGGATTTTGATGTTGAATAGCTCTCCCTCCAAGTCTCTCAAATCAAGGAAAATACCATTTAATGTATCCTCGATGTCCCAATTCTTCATGGAATATTCCACTATCTACTTTTCTATGTTGTCCTCATCATATTCAAGTATACAATAGAGCTTTTCAACTGACAACCCTTTAAAAATCTCAACTTGTTCGTCAAACTGTTGCTTCCTTAGGAACATTGAGTTGATAATTAGTTTGGGATCTTGTACTTCGTTAGTACCTTCGGCTAGGTATATTTTTGTGAGTCTATTGAATAGTTCTTCCTTCTTTGATATAGCTTGGTTGCATGCTTGAAAAATATTATTCAAATTTTTTATCTTTTCTTTCTAGCACACGTTCAATTGTTTTATTCAACTTGGGGAGGGCAGATTCTCCTCTCTTCTCCTTAGTTTTGTCATGTTAGAGACTTTGTTTCCAAAGGGTAGTACAAAATCAAGGTAAAAAAATTCTTCATTCTTCAGGTCAACTTGCAAATACTCATGAAAGGCATGCACCCTTGATCCAAAATAAAGAATGTTTTTCGAAACCTCCCATGCTTTTGTGATCAATGAAATTCTCTTTTTAATATTTCTTTCTACATAGCTCCTGGATGATGTAAGTAGGATTGAAGATCCTTTCAATTTAAGAATGGGTGTGGTGGGTCTGACTGTTGAAAAAGGATTGGAAATAAGTGGAAGAGGCATTAAGGTGTCTTCCATTTCCCTAATCCTTTCTTTCAACTTCGTGTTATCTGCTTCTAGACCACCAATGGAGTCATCTAGAACACCCCTGTTTTCTCTGTAAATTTTGGAAATCTGGGAAGGCCGCATATCTCTTAGATCAACCTATGAATGATATTTTCCTTTCTTATTCTTCATATCACCTTTTTCAATAATGAATTTCTTGGATTCCCTATCAAAGACAACACTTTGGAAAGCAAATGACTCTTCTTAATTGAAGGTCTCAATATCAATGATCTCTAATGATGAATTTTTGTGGGCCATGTTTCCTGGTTGATTTATTGTGGGAAATTTTTTCTCGATATCCGCCTCGAGCTCCATGTCTTCAAGGGGGAAGTTGTTAATGCCATTTTCTATGCGGTGGTCTTCTTCCTCTTGCACAACATTTTTCCTCTTAGTTATCAGAGGAATCTTGTGCGAGCTCTCGATTTTTCCCAGAGGGGGATTATTTTCTCCTCTGCCGCTTGAACTACTGTTGGTAACTTTCCTAGTTGGCTGGGCCATTGGAGCATTGCTAAGATATGTGGTAGTTTTAAGAGTAACAATTGGAGACTAGGTGCTCTTCTCATTGGGACCCTTTCCTTTCTGCTTGTAAAACTCATTAATACTAAGTACTATTTCCAAGTCACTATCATTGTGAGAAGGTGCTCCTAAGTTGTTATTTTCTTCTTCACTCAGAATAGTATGCATAAATGAATTGCTGAATCTGACTACCAACATATGTTCTAAGAAAATTTTGTTAGGGTCAAACCCCTTTATATTTTCAACATATTTCAGATTCACATTGTGGAAGTGGTTAGCAAACTCATCAATTTTTTTTTATATTCCTGAATATAAAGGCTCCAATTTTCCAAGGCAAGGGTATGAATTGATTTTTCCGTTTCTCATGGAAAAAGTGCAACCAAAAATTATACTACCTTGCCACTTTCGTAATAAACATTTTATCATATACATGGTATGGAAGAAAAGAGGGATTTTCCTTGGAACAAAAAATCCTGATAACATTGTGATTTTCCATCTGCTCTAACGTCCCCTTTTTTTCCAAGAATTTTTTTGCCTGGTTGGATATCCTGGGGGTATCTTTAACAAACAATAGTCCTTTGAAAAATGAAACAAAATAATTGTAAACTTCGTAAAAATGCAAAGAAGCCTTGTGTCTCCACAATGCTTGATACCAGAAGGTAACTGGATCAAGTTCATAGTTCACTCTGTTATAGATAGAAAATTTTGGAAATTGAAAACAATATGCTATCACAAACACCAAATAAGAAGCCATGAATAATTTCTTGTCTCTTTTGTATTGTGACAATTGGGAGGATATTTCAATGGAGATCATTTTTCCCCAATCGAAGATAGCTTTCTCTTTAACTTTAAAATATAAAATATAAAGAATCATGCGAGAAATGGTGGTAGTGATTTCTTGGCCTGCCAACCTAGTAAACAACCAAGCAATTTCCCAAAGGGGGTTTTTAAACGAGTCAAACTTAATCATGGTAATGTCTTCTGGGTTAGCTGTGGGATTCTCCAAGAACTCAGGCAAGAGGTCCATGCCATTTTCATGTGTTTTCAGAAAATCCCTGCAATCCTATCCTTTGAAGATAAGTGTTGGCTAAGGGAGCTTCAACATCTTACGAAATACTTGCGATGAAAGGGAGATGGGGGAATGGTCTTGGAGTTGAATAATCCACTGACTCAATACATATTTCTCAATGCACCATACAACTGATTATTTTCATTTGAATACCTTAGGGACACATCATGTGTGTGCGATTCCGGATGTCTAGATCACTTCATTTTGAGCAGGATGAGATGAATAGTAAGAATATGTTGTGGACTACTAAAAATTATGGTCTTCACACCCAAAAATATTCAAAGTATCACCATAGAACTACTGTCGAGTTGCTGCTGCCATAGGTTGAGGAGAGTATTATTTTAACTAGATAATATTTGAAATGAATCCTTTGAGAGAGATAACAATAATATAACCTTTGGAAAATCATGCTTTAATGCAATTTAATGGAAAATCTCCTCGATCCTTTCGATTATTAATGATGATTTTTACGGAACCTGCTTGATTAGTTATTAGCTTTAAACCATACTAAATGCATATTGGGAAAAGAACAAGGATGGCAGGGATGGACGAGAGCAATTTGAATTTGGGAGCTTTTGTGAACCTGCCAACCTGGGAACCCATGAACCCGCGGTTGCGAATGATCGAAAATAGGATAAGTGTGACATTGCGGTCAGTCGTAATCAGTACAGGAGAAATGAGATACTTAGGAGCTCGGTACCCATGACAATTCCAACAATCATAATTTAGATCATGGGTCTTTGGGTGCAAACATGATATCGTGGAACTTGGAATATGAAATCTTGAACTGTGAACCTGTTGTTGCAAAAATGGTTAAGTACATAATAACATTGCGATCAATCGGACTCATGATATGGGAATATGGATGGAGGTGAAGATCCGCGAGTTCACCAACCCATCGTTTTTTGAAAAACAACTAAGTATGGAAATTAGAAAGGGAAAAGAGAAGGGAGAAAAGAAAAGGGGAATGAGGGAAAGCATATAAGAGTGAAAAGAAATGAAAAAAAAGAAGTTGGGAAAATAGAAAAGGGGAGGGAAATTTCAGAAGTAGGAAATGATCTCAACAACTGGCTCCAATTGTGATATGATAACCCCCTTTGGGTTGTCAAGAATCCATAATCTTTATGAGCAGACACTTCCATCCATTGGGCTATGGAGTCAAAGATAAGAATATAGAAGTTGAAAAATAAATTTATGTACAAGGAAAATGAGAATTTTTTAGGTGAAGAAACCTTTCAAATGTTGCCCGTTGATAGGAAACATTAATAATTTTCCCTTCATGTCTTGAAGCATATAGGAATTAAAACCCATGATATTTTTGACGATGTATGGTCCAATTCAAAGTGCTTCGAATTTTGTGTGCATTGATGGTTTCTCCTTGGCTTTGTTCTAGAGTAACACCAGTTCTCCCTTCTAAAAATTATTTACAGTTGCACTCTGGTCAAAATATCTTTTGATACTCTATTGTCTCTGAGTGGTTCTATTAAGGGCCCTACATCGTTCTTCCTCCAATTTCGACAACTAGTTGATCCTCCTTTGGACAGGTGAACTGTCTTCTGCATCTTCTATATTAACCACAAAATTCAAGGCATTGAGTTCGAGGATAATTGACATTTTTGCTTCTTTCCCATAAACCAATGTATATAGGGACATCCCAGTGCTGTCCTTTGGAGTCGTTCTGCTTGCCCAAAATACATCAGTTAATTTCAAATGCCAATTAATTTGGTTCTTGTCAATAGTTTTCTTTAATATCTGAATGATTGTCTTATTTGTGGATTCTGCAAGACCATTCCCTTGTGGATAATAGTTTGATGAATTCCCCATTATAATTCCATATTCTCCACAGAATTATGTAAACTTTGAACCAATTGAAATTGAACCATTATCAGAGATAAATTTATCCAGGATACAAAGTATTATCTTTGAGGAACTTAATTGACTCTTCAGAATCAACCTTTTTTAATGCCACTGCCTCTGGCCACTTTGTACAATAATCTGCGGTGGTTAGAATATACATGTGTCCCTTGCTTGACCTTGGATTTATTGGTCCGGTGACATCAAGTACCCATTTAGATAATGGTTGTTCTACAATTATGGGTTGTAACGACATCACAAATCTCTTCATTTTCCCTGAAAATTGATGGCTTGATACACACTTCCTTATTGTGGAATATGAGTCTCTGAAAATTGATGGCCAATAAAATCCAGCTCTTATTATCTTATGGGTGGCGACAGTAGGTGAAAAATGTCCACCACACATTCCTTCATGGAATTCTCTCATTAGTTCTTGGGATTTGTCTAATATCCCCAAGGACGAGACCCAGTTGTATTTATGAATTGTAACATTTTTTGTAGGCTATTGAGACAAGCAATTATAAGCTATGGGATTATGTGTTTATCAGGCCAGAGAGCCTAGGTGTTAAAGGCCAAGAGCTTGTTTTGTACATGTAAATATTCATATTATTAATATAAAAACATCGTTGCGTGTAGACCGACCATGAAGAAAGAGTATGGGGGACTAAGCTCCACTAGGATGGGTAAGGGAGAGGGGGATAAGAGGTTGAAAAGAGGGAATAATCCTAAGGGATTAAGTCCAAGAGAATAATAATTTATTATTATTCCAAAATTTGATTAGAAGCATATGTTTATATCCTAAGTTCCTTTGGGAAGAGAGAAGGACTTACAAATGGAAAGGAACGTGCTTCATGAGTGACATGTGTTAGCTCAAGAACACACAATTTTAAGAGGGGACTCATTCACTCACTCAGGAGGGGGAGAGGTTCACATACAGACAATTTTTGGCTCTCACGCTCTCACTATATTCGCTATGCTAGACCGGTCTGCCCCATCTCTCCTCAGAATTTCACTCACGCACTGAGCAAGCACACAACTAGCCAATTCTTCCATTGTTGAACCCATGGCCATCGTGCACCTCTGTAATTTACTGATCCATCCCTTGCCTTATCAAACTTGCTATTGTGGTTGAAGAGGTGGGTTTTCAAGCCCGTGTTTGAAGAGGCAGGTTGTCAAGCTCGTGAGAAACTCTCTCTCCAAGTGAGAGAGGTTGTTGCGGATTGAAGAAGCAGGTTGTCAGGCCTGTGAGAAACTCTCTCCAGGAGAGATAGTGTGTTGAGGAAGTGAGTTCTCCTGGAGGGAGTCCTGTAGCTTCTACAAAGCTCTGAGAATTATGGTATGGCCTATTGCTGAAGCCCTAGAAGGGAGGTGGAGCAACCGATGGACCGTGAGATAGTGAAGGTGTATACTCCTGGGGTGGGACATGCATGTGGGGAATGAGATTCTGTGAGAAGTAGGCGTAATCGACTCCTGGGAGAGAATCCTTCCTCTTAAACTGTGCGAATTTCCTATTGACCTTGCCTAGCCTAGGAATCCCTTGCATGGTGGAGTTTAGTCTCAGCTTGGGGGTGACCAATTGCTGAGAGTGATGAGCAACATGGTCTAAGGCTGGGAGGTTCGTTGAAGGTCTGCACGCAGTTGGTGGTCCTCCATAAAAATATAAGTACCACTTCTATGTTCATTACATGCTGTGTATTTTTTATGTTTATATTGATGAGTATGGCTTGTATATGTTGTATGTATGGGCTTATTGTTATTTTCCACATGGATTTGAGTATTAGAAGATATGCTGTCTGTGATTCTTGCAATGTTATCATGTGTTCTATTGCATGTATGAATTACTATCAATTCCACATAAGTTTGTATGGTAGCATTAATTATGTGTTATTTTTTTAAAATTCATTAGAAATGAATTATATATATATGTTCCAGGGATTCCACAAAATGGTATCAGAGCTAAGTGAAGTGTTTGAGTAGTGGCGTTGTCTGACCTGTTGGTGGCTGGGGACATTACAAAATGGTATCAGAGCTAAGAGAGACGTCCTATAGTGACGTTTCCTGGCTTGTTGGTGGCTGGGGACATTACAAAATGGTATCAGAGCCAAGTTTCAAGCACTGACCCTAGATGGGCCGAATAAGTGTTCATTGGAACCAAGGTTTCAAGTGGAAATTGTGTCAAGAGGAACAAATTTCGAACCTCAGAAAATTCCTGAGTGACAAGAGGTTACCTTGGTTGTGTTATGAAGCTCGGGAGGTGTAGCGGTATTATAAAACCACGATAGATGTGGTATTGGGCCATAAAGTATTGTGGGATATAGGATCTATTTAGGAGAAGGAGGACAATTCAAGACTGTCGGATTTGGAGAAAAGTGCAGGAGGGTTAACCTACAAGTCCTTTAGAATTCAAGACCTCGATGAAGTTATGTGTTATAGAGTGGAAGAGGCTGAAGGCCCGAAGCTCTGAAGTCCGGAGTTAATCCAGACCGTTTGTCAAGAGGGACACGTGTTAGCAGATTGGATTTTTTTGGATTTCAATGTTTGGGAAAATTAGTGTATGTTGGGGCGAGAAATCCCAAAACCTGAAGCTTCGAAGCCCCTAAGAGACGAAGTAGTGATTCATGATGATGTCACTTGGATTGACGTGGACACATGGGTTGTGTGCCACGTGTCACTGGGTTTCGAACCTGTGGAATATTGAAATGCCACTTGGAACGTGGCACGTGTCATCCATCTGATTGGGCCACGTGTCAAACGCTAGTATTCCACCACATGGCATTCTGTTTGAGCATGGTTAGTGGGGAATTGAGGTTATATAACATAGTTAAAGGTAAATATATGACATGCCTACACTGGCATTGATCACGATACATCAAGATCGATGAACATGAGGCATTGCGGGGATCGAAGCTTCACATGATTTAATTACCCAAGGTGGCTTTGCAATCCAAACCACGGTTTTACCGAGGGGTTACGTGTCAACATCCGAGGAATTGCAGGGAGATAGGTGGGTTAATCCAAAACCATTGATGCAAGCCCCCACAATTTGAAAGGCGTAAATATTGATGTGACATGTTAGTGTTCGAACATTGAAACCCTGGGGCCCAGAGGACGCATGGTACTAGATTCCGTAGTCTAGAGATAGAAATCTCAAGAATGATTGTGCTATGTTATGCAGTGGAGGGAACCCCCACCGTTAAAGGTAGAAAGGTAAGGGGGGGGGGGTGCGGAATCAATTGCGAACCATCGATCTGAGCGCTGATGATCACAGTCGATGAGACTTGCATGCATATTAGCCACTATACAATAATAGTCATATCCGCTTGCTGAGGTTTATATTTCATCTTAGCCATTGGTTTCTGATGAGCAATGGACCGTAGATCCACCCCCCACACTTTGCAAGTTCTCCCATTCGACACTCCGGGGAGTTACAATGACTTGGGTTAGGAACTTCCGAAGCCCGGAGGCTCGAAGTCCCGAATAAGTTCCTATTGACCTAGAGATTGGACACAAACCATGGTTGCATGGGTTGGGGGATAAGAGAAAGGGGCTAGTGCCCGAAAATTATTGCAGAAATCCCATGGAAGCCAGGGAAAAACATGGAGAATTCAAAATAAAGTTGATAGAGAGCCTAGAAAGGATAGAAAAGAAATTGGATAAGGAGAGTTACTCCATTAAATGAGGAAGTCACAGGTTTCCTGATGAGAAGAGAAAATCAAGAAGTTTTGGCAGACACCATCATCACTCCCAAGGGCAGTCCAAGAGGAGGGCGCACAATATTTCAAGCCCATCTCCTACCAGAAAGCATAGGAGATCTGGAGTGGATGAATTGAAGGGTGAAATGAACAAGATTAAACCTCATACATTTGATGGAGAGCACAAGAAGGAGGAAGATGTTGAGACATGGCTGCTTGGCATGAGGAAATATTTCCAATTGCAGAATTACTCCTCTCATGTAGAAGGGAGAATTTCAATGTATCAACTAAAAGGAAAGGAATCCATGTGGCGGGACCAAATTGTGCAGGTGCAACACATTAAAGAGAAAAATCTTACTTGGAGGGAATTCAAGAAGCATTTCAAAAAGAAATACTTGACTAAGAGATACTATGACAGAAAGATGAAAGATTTATTTGAACTCAAGCTAGGAAGCATGACAATAGATGAGTATGAAAGAAGATTCCTAGAGCTGTTGAAGTATGTTCCTTTCATCAAATATGAGACTGTCAAAATCCAAAGATATTTGAGTGGACTGCCAACTTTCATTAATGACAAGATCCAATATGATGATCCTAAAAATATGGAAGAAACCATAAGGAGAGAAAAATTCCTATATGATCAACATAAAGGAAAGCCAACTTTCCAAAAAGCTTGGGAAGACAAGAAGAAAATCAAGATGGATCAGAGGAAGGAGGGAACTAACCCATCCTTTTTCAGAAATAGCCCTCAAGGACAACCAGGTTTTAGAAAGACTAGAAAGGATGAAGTAGGTGGGCAAATGCCAAGACAACCACCCATGGAATGTTGGGGTTGTAAAGGAAATCATAGGTACAAAGATTGCCCACATAGAAATGACAAAGTGAGAGCTGTACACAATGTTCAACAAGAAGAAACAGTGGAGGAAATGGGCATAAGTGTACCAAGGATCTACGAATCCCTGAACAAAAAGCAAGTAGAATATCAATCACATATGATTAAAGTGGGCTGTATGATCAACAACCAAACCATTACTATTTTAATTGATTCAAGATCTAGTCATAGTTATATAGATCCTATAATGGTGGAAAGTTTGCATTTTCCAAGAAGAAAGCATGGAAAATATTGGTTGTTCAGCTGGCTACAGGAGCCAAGAGAAAGGTTGTTGAGTTGGTTAAGTCCTGTCCAGTGGACATGAATGGACTGAGCACAAGGGTTGAATTGAACATCTTACCTTTAGGTTACTATGATTGTATAATTGGGATTGATTGGTTATACCAACACCATTCCATCTTAGATTTTCATAACAAGGCATTCAATTTCCTGGATGAGGAAGGAAACCCAAGGAAAGTTCAGGGAATCCCAAGGGAAATGATTATCAGAGAAATCTCAGCAATGCAACTGAAAAAGTGCTATAGGAAGGGTTGTCAAATATTTGTAGCCCATATGGAGGAATCACCTAAGGATAAGGTGCCAAATATTGAAGACCATGCAATCCTGGAATATTTTGAAGATGTATTCAAGGAGGTACCACGACTACCCCCAAAGAGAGATATTAATTTCTCTATAAACTTGATGCTTGGAGCAACTCCAGTGTCAAAAACTCCTTACAGAATGAGTACACCATAGCTGAAGGAGTTGCAAATGCAGCTTGAATAACTTATGAAGAAGGGGTATATACACCCATGTGTGTCACCTTGGGGTGCCCCGATCTTGTTCGTGAAGAAGAAAGATGGGACATTGAGATTGTGCATTGATTTCAGATAGTTGAATAAAGTTACTATAAAGAACAAGTATTCCTTGCCAAGGATCGATGATATCTACGATCAATTGAAGGATGCCAAGATATTTTCAAAAATAGATCTCAGGTCAGGGTACCATCAGGTAAGGATAAAGGATGAAGACATTAGAAAGATCACCTTTAGAACAAGGTATGGTCATTATGAATTCACAGTGGTTCCATTTGGGTTATCAAATGCACCTGCTATTTTCATGTGCCTAATGAATGGTGTATTCATAGAATATCTAGACAAGTTTGTCGTAGTCTTTCTAGATGACATCTTGGTGTATTCCAAGTTAGAGGAAGAACATGAAAATCATCTGAGGATGGTGTTGCAAGTACTAAGAGAACATTAGCTGTATGCCAAATTGAGCAAGTGCTCATTTTATCAAAAGCAGATTCATTATTTGGGACATATCATTTCAAAGGAAGGGATAGTAGTGGAACCTGAGAAGATAGAGGCCATTAGAGGATGGTCAACTCCTAAGAATGTGACAAAAGTCATATCCTTTATGGGTCTAGCTGGCTATTACAGTAGATTCATTATAGGGTTTTCTAAAATTTCTCACCCAATCACTTCATTGCAAAGGAAGGGGGTAAAATTTCAGTGGACAAAAGAGTGTGAAAAGAGCTTCCAACATTTGAAGCAGTTGTTAACTAGTGCTCCAATCCTGAAGATTGCAGATCTAAATGAAGATTTTGTAGTGTGTACAGATGCATGCAAAGAAGGACTGGGGGTAGTCCTTAGTCATAGTGGATTTGTGGTATGTTATGAATCCAAAAAGCTGAAGGAACATGAAAAGAACTATGCAAATCATGATTTGGAGTTGGAAGCCATAGTGCACACCCTGAAGAAATGGAGGCGCTACCTCATGGGAAGGAGGTTTGAACTGAGGACAAACCATAACGGTTTGAAGTATTTGTTTGATAAACCAACCTTGAATGATAGGCAAAGTAGATTGTTGGAATTACTTTGTGAGTATGACTTTGATATAAAGAATATCAAAGGAAAGGAGAACAAAGTGGTTGATGCACTCAGCATGAGAGTGCATGAGTTACATGCTACAACCACTAGCATGTACCAATCATATTTTAAAGAAAGAATTGTGAAGGCTGTAAAATAAGATTTTTCGTACATGGTATTGGTAACAAAACTGCAACAAGGTAAAATGCAGTAGAAAGTTGAAGATTATAAAATGGAAGTTGATGGAACACTCATGTAAAAAAATATAATTTATGTACCTAATTTCCAGGAATTGAGAATTATGATCTTGAAAGAAATGCATAATGTGCTTTATGCTGGATGACCTGGATATCACAAAACAATGGTAGCAATCAAGAGCCATTACTTTTGGCCAGGTATGAAGAAGGAAATTGCAGAATACATCGCCAGATGTATGGAGTGTCAGAAGGTCAAAGCTAAACATAGGCACCCATCAAGGTTACTACAGCTTTTACCCAATCCCGAGGGGAAGTGGGAAGTGGTGACAATGGATTTCATCACATGATTGCCAAAAACAAGGAAGCAACATGATTCCATCATGGCGGTGATGGATAAGTGTTGGCCCTTGACCAAGTTTTGAGGGATCTGGTCAAGTTTGACCTATTTCAGAACTTCGATAGCCTGTCGAAGGAGGAGTGCAAGACTAAGCGGAGATCACGGATCTCGGGACCTTTTTTGGGTCCTTTTTGGGTTTTTGGGATTATGTAAAGGGTATGGGATGTCGACCCATGGGTTTACCCATGTTTAGGCCTATTTTGTAATATATATATATATATAGATGCCTAGGAAATATAGAGAGGGACGAATGGATAAGTGCTAGATATATGTGATTGAAGGATTGTTATTGCTCTATGCATACTATGTGAGAATTGTAGAGATGAGTGCAAGTCATTGTAAGAGGCTGTGGAAGGCTGTGTGCTTATATCTACTGGGGAAGGAGGATCTAGCGAGCTATGTAGATCTCCTGTCCTAGGCGAAGTAGGGTTTTGAGGCTCTATGCTTGTAACCAATTGATTGAAGAAAATAAAGAAGAAGAGTTGGTGGATGTAGCCCTAGGGTGGGGGTGCAACACGTAAACACTGTGTTGTTCTTCTTTGTGCTTGTCTTGATGTGTTTATAACTTCTCTTGCTAAGTGATTTGATAGAGATAGATAAATTTGCTTATGCTTTGTGCTAATGATGTGTAAGAATGTTAGATATGATCTATATGAGGGTGCTTAGTGCTTGATCTACTAGATATGACTTTCTTATTTTGATAAAGTACTTAAATACATTAGATCTGAGTGAATGATGCGATGCTATGTTCTATCTGCACAATAGTTATTGGTTGAATATTGATGAACTGTTGATGCTAAGTGCTTTGTTAAGTATTATAATCACAGATCTATGTCCTAGCTAAGGTTACAGACACTTGAGTCCTGCAACCACCCTTGCCTCTACCTCAGGTGAGACTTCATCTACTTCGTAGGTGTTTCCAAAAGGGCCGGTAGTTAGGGTTTTTTGGTGCACTGTTGTAGCGTTGAACCTTGAGTCTTCCCCTGTGCCAATAAATGATTCTTTTTCCGGGACCCAAAACTGTGATTGCTGGGAACTGAGAAAGAAGAAGCTTTGTGCAAAAATCCGACCTAAAATTGTGAAAGCTCCGTGTGTAGATCTATTTCTATGGTGTGTAGTACTCTACTTAGTTTGACAAGATGTATGCTAAGGAAAATAATTCCAATCTAAAGAAAAAAGGTAAGATCTATAAGCTCTGTGCTCTGATAAAGATAAGAATAGTGAGAAGTTATATATCTGAAGGCTTTGTGCCTTGTAGAAGTAAGATTAGTGGAAATTTTTGTTTCAAAAGTATGAATCTATGTATGTTTGATAGATTCTATCCTAGCTTCAAAACTAGGGTATTAATAGATGAAAGAAGGTTTGATATGAATAGTGAAAATTATGTTATGCCTATGCATAGAAATAATGTTTGGACTAATAAGTGTATGCAAGATTCTAGGAATTTTTTTTTGCAGGTTAGCTCCCATGATCCTAGTACACAGTACAAGAAAGGATAGGGATCATTTAAGAGAAAGAGAGGATTAACTCTTTGTTACAATTGCAGAAAACCAAGACATCTTGCTAAGGAATGCCTTGGGAAAATACCTACTTGTCTTTGTTGTAAAGCTATGGACCATGAAGTGTTGGATTTCCCTAAATTGATTGCTAAGCTGGAAGGAATGAATTTGAATAAAGAAAACCCTAAGGTAGATCTAGAAGTAGCAGAACCAAAAAAAGAATCAGAGAAAGTATTGTTACAAATAAATGAAACTCTGAATGACCATCGACATGTCATATTATTGGAGATCTTCAAAGAAAAAGAATGCCTCAAAGAAATAATAGGAGACTTCGACATTGACTGTGTTCTAGATAAGGAAACACAGGTGAATATCATGACAGAGAGAACTTGGGAAGCTATAGGGAAGCATGCTATGATCCCTTCATGAGGAGGAATAGGTTTATTCAGAGGAAAGATGATAAACCTATGTGGAAGGCTCGCTCAGATACCTATGACTGTTAATGGAACTTCGACAAAAGAAGATTTTGAGATTATTAAATTTACTGAGAACAACGACTCATTTACCATGTTACTAGGGAAACCTTGGATCAACAGAGATCAAGGAAGACGAAAGGAAGAAGAATAATTTTTGGAACATAAGAAGCAAGAATTAAAAGATTTCATGACTAGAAGGATGGCACACTTGTTTCAAGAAAAAGAGAACAAATCGAAGCTATTTAACACTAGAGACCCAGATGTCGAAGTTGCAAGAACACTAGGGATCCACATAAGATTGAAGTACCTATCCCAGACAAAGAAGAAGCATTAACTTGGAACCCTAGGGAAGAATCTCAACAACGTGAAGTGACTATATCAAAAGAAGACAAAAATTAGAATGGAAAAAGGAATATCGAGGCGAAGCTCACTGGGAAGAAGGCTAGAAAGTTAATTAAGAAGAGAGCCAAGATCAATAAGTTGCAGAAGGCTCCAGAGGGAACCTCATAGAAGGAAAAATTGATAAAATTAAGACAAGAACAATAATATGGCAGAAAAGGCTCACTAGCCAACACTTTATTATTCACTCCAATGTTACATATTTATAGTACAATGGGTGATGCCACCTCATAGAGAGGTTTTCTCTAGATCCTAAAATCATGCATGATGACTAGGCTAGGCAATCTTAACTAATTCATTAGTCATCACTTGAGGATATATTACTAATATCCTAAATGAATAATACAAATATAGGTGACAATATAGACTTAGTGATTGGTAAAGGTAAGCCATAGGCTAACAATCCCCCCCTCAATCACAAGTCCGATCAATAATACTAGCAATAAATCATAAAATGGTATCAATTCCAAGTCTTCATACTAAAACTCCCGAGTTGAGACTCAATGAATAACTGCCTAAAAAACTGCCATTCTGGATGCTGAACATGTTCATTTGAAATGAACTGGAGGAGAGCTGAGATATGGAAGTGAACAATTGCAATATCTGAACATTCCCTGATTGCTTGAAAATTTGATCATTTTTCCAATTATTTTAGCTAGAAGAATCTGATGTCTTCTGCTAATTGGTGAACATGTAGTATCACCACTCTAATATCAGTGTATCACTGAAGTTCTCTCTGAATCTGTGGTTTGGGATGACCACTAACCAATTGATACCATGTATCTAATGGTTTTTGGATAACCACTAACCAATCTTGACACTTTTAGGTGTCCATCAACATCCCAATGTATAATGTGTATGATTCAATTGCAAGTCATTGAACCATAATCCTGTCAAAGCCCGCCATCTCTGGAAAATCTCACAATGTAATCATGTGAGTCAGGATGCATGCAAATTGTTTACTTAATGTAAACTCCAATATGATGAGAGCGAACCAAGAGAAGTGAATCARCTTCTAGTTTGACACATCCCTGAAAATGCCTGACAACTCAATCAAATGCCAAGATGCAATGCAAAAGGGTCCTCTTGTCCTCTGCTAGGTAGAATGACCATCTATGTGAACCAAATGTTCACATCATTACTCTCAAAATCAAAATCTATATGATTCAACTTAAACTTATTGAACCATAATTTTGCCAAAGTCTGTCATCTACAGACTGCAGTTGCCCATTTGTCAAATTTCATGCCCATCTGGCATACTTGATGTTTATTCTTGTAGAAACTTTCTGTTTTAAAACCATTTTCAATTCCATCATCAATTCCCCCCCTTTGTTCGCTGAAAGGAGAGACCACAAGTGGTTTCATGAACCATCATCACTGGAATTTTGAACTCCCCCCCTTAAGGGGCATGAGAGTTACATCATTGTACTCCCCCCTCTAGGCTCAAGAGAGTACCATACTTGTTTCATTTGAGTACAACACAAAGTGGGCATGCGGAAATAACCACATATGATCTCATCCCGTGAGGGTCATGCTCGGAAGCTACGCCATAAGAGGACCACTTATGTGAGGTACAAAATTTTTATGTGATACAAGATTGGTCTTTACTCGAGATTGAATTTTACAGTAAGACTTATATAATTTCTTGGTTGTTGATGACCATTTCCAAGGATCAATCCACTCATAGTGAATCTTCAATCTTGCAGGTTTCTTCAGTGTTGAACATCTGTCTGAAGAATGGTTATGCTTGCCACAATGCTGACAAGGATGGAGATCAAAACACTGATTCTCCTTGTGACCAACTCGATTACAATGTTGGCACATATCATTCTGATGCTACAATTGAATAGGTGAAGTTGAAACTTCTTGAAGGAATCCAACACTTTGGAACTTGATTGGTTTGGAATAATCAGGAATATGGAAGGTAACTTCCTTGTCATATCCAAGTCCTGTTCTATTCTTGTTGTAGATGATTTCTTCTCAAGGTCTGATGATGGGCTTGGAAAGAGTATTATGAACCTGTTGCTTTGAAATTCGTGGAAGTGGATTTACTGCATGTTGATGCATCATTGGAAAGTTTTCTTCATTAAACTCAAAAGAAAACTCTTGAAAAGTAGGTTCAATAATAACATCGCCTTTGTCTGCATCTAAAGATGTCTTATTGAGTTGCTCCTTCATTTACTGTTGATTAAAAACATCATCTTCATCATCATTATCATCATAGAGAGGGTTGTTCTGAACAAAAACTAGTTCGGAATAATTCACTGGTTGTTGATTTTTGAGATCTATCAACTCATCATTCAATAGCTAGGATAGAGATTGAAGAAGTTTAACTTTACTTGCGTCACTTGCAAACAAGTTAGCACTGATTGAAGAGTTTCTTTGTTCAATGTCACTGTGTTGACTTTAGTGGTGTTTATTAGAGTATTCAATAACTCTAATAATTCAATACTTTGAGCCATTTTCAAAACACTAAAAGAGGTTTCCTTGTGCAGGTAGATCCTGATTACAGAAGAAGGCTCGACAAAAAAGGCTTATCTGCAACTCGCTCACTTGAACTTCACGCTCGCTTGATTTTGTTTCACGTTGTCTTGAAATCTTCTTTCTTTCTTGCTTCCAGGAAGTTGAGGATGTCGGTTACCACAAAAAATGCATCCCAAAGTAGTGATGTTTACAATGATTTGAGTTAAAGTACTCAACCTTGTCAATTTCGACTCAAAATTATAATGAATCTTGGGTGTCGGGCTCAACTGAGAATGCACCCAATTACAAATTCAACTTCACTAGATTTATAAACGCAAGTAAACTTACCAAACGACTATTTGCAAGTTACAACATGATTCTTAAGTTGAATTAATGTTCAAATTTGAATGTGTTTTGGAGATTTAGAGTCCAGTCCACCTTTGATGTGTTGCACCTTTCATTAATTGCTTGATTGGCATGAATTTGTGTGCATGAATATTCTTTGCATCTATTTGTTTTTTTAATGTTGATTTGATCAACAACTTGGATGATGCGTGGTGTTTTTTTTCCAAATGTAATGTGTCAAAGACTAGACAAAAATTATTATCTTCAAAGATAAAATCATTATCACATACACACACAAAGAAAGGTGTTCCTAAGATCCCCTTATTCTATTTCGGGTGGATCTTGGACACTTCAGCACAAAAAAATGAATTTGATTGTAGGTATCTCTTTTATGATCAGAATACAAATAGAAGCCTTCGATGGTCTTCAAATCCAAATTCAACTTATAAGAAGAACCTGATAACTTCTTTTTACAAAGTTTGGCAAGCACTAGGCCTACGATGATTTTGCATATAAGTCTTCATAGGAAAAACATGGGTTTAAAAATCCTTTTGTTTTACAAAAGAGAAACATGGTTTCTTCTCCATATTCTTTTAAACCTTTAAAAAGCTATAATATGGCATTGCAACATCAAATCTATCAACCCACAAGAATTTATAATGCAACAATTATTTTACTTGTTATTCCAAAGACAATGGAAATCATCACCCAATCAAAGCAATTGCATAAAATAATTTTGATCAGCCTCAGATTGATCAAATTGTACTCTTGGAGGTTCATATCGATGAAGATATTGAATACTCTATCATTGAATACTGATATCATTCAACAATGTTGTAACCCAAGGATTTTCCCTTTTTCTACATGGCCTCACTTTGCTCCGATTCCTGAAGGCTCGAGATTTTTCTGGCATTTGACGGGACGTTTCCTAAATTCGAGACATCCGGAGAAGTGAGAGAATTTCATAAAGGCGATACTTGATAAACTTTCTACCAAACAAGTAGAGGACATGACAATGGTCACACCAGCTGTTAAATTTTTTGACCAGCAGTTACTTATACATAAGAAGAGTATTCTCTCAGGAATATCGGAAAATGTTGTTGTCACTCATGCTTTGGGAATTGGCCTCGATGAAGGTGTGTTTATCTAAGCTCAATTTTAATAGTGTAACAATCAACATATCATTCCCCTTGGTACTCTCAAGGATGTATGGTTCCTCTCTTGCTTTCGTTTCAAGCTCTGGTGGATGGCACAAAAAATGGGGAAATATGCAAAGGAAATCCCTATTGAGACTCAATTCTTCCTGCTGGAAAGCAAGGTTGGATCCTTACCAAGAAAAGGAATAGACTGTGGATCCCATGGACAAATGAGTTACACTATTTTTCTACCTCTGACGGAGGGACCATTTAGGGCATCTTTACAAGGAAATGAAAAAGATGAACTGGAACTATGCTTTGAGAGTGGAGACCCTGCCATCACAACATCCTCTTTCACACATTCTTTGTTTATTACTACAGGAATATACCCATTCAAAGTAATTAAATATGCAATAAGGGCCATGGAGCTTCACTTACAGACATTCCATCATAGAGATGAGAAGAAGATGCCCAGGATTGTTGACTGCTTTGGATGGTGTACCTAGGATGCATTTTACACAGATGTTTCTGCCGAAGGAGTAGATGATTTTATTTCAAAAACGTGTCTACAAATATTATGGCTCTGGTCGTTGCCACACAGATCTCAAAACCCCAAGAACCTTGATCTGACAAATCAAACAACATTATCAGAATCTCGTTGTTGGAAGACGCCAAAGAACTCCATATCAAAATTTCTCCTAAATGTGCCAACTTTATAGTATTATGTCGGTGTAGATCACTACAGGAAATGAATCACTATGAATAGATTGTGTCCAAGAGGCATAGATCTTTGGCAGATCTGCATGTAGCTATTGCACCGAAACCGTGTTCTTCAAAATCACCGTGTATTTCTCTTTCTTACTTTCGCTCCATGCTTCTGCTGCATTTCAGATCGAATTCTTCTCAGCCAAAGAAATGAATATAGATCTTTCATATCACTGGATATTTGAGCAGTCACTATAGTATATCTACGTCTTCCTTGCTTTAGATTCGTGACTCAGACAAGTGGGTGATAAATGAAGAATCTTTGCTTCTTCTTCCAATCTGCAAGTGGCCTCTTCAATCCACAACAAGATTTTCTTCTTGCTGTGACTTCACCAAGACATTAACACAACTCTATCCGAAATTAACACAAGACTTCAACTCCTTGCTGTGACTATCTTTTTGAAAATGATTTCTTCCAATCTTTTTTTTCGCAGCAGACTCTCTTCGCAGGTCAAGATACACACAGTTATTGCATGCACAGAACCCATATTCTTAACAGATTAACGCTCTAATCTATCCTCCATTCCACATACACAGAACTGGAGTTCATTGAGTTTTACCATATCCAGAGAATAAAATTTGTCACTTTACTCTTTCATCTATGATGTAGCTTGTGTTCTAATTGCTCTTCTCTGGCTGCATGTTCTCGTTGCACCTCATCTTCCATGGTGAAACTACCATGGATCTCAATATTACCAGGCCCTTAAGAACTATATTAGCTCTGATACCAATTGATAAAATTAAGACAAGAACAACAATATGGAGGAAAAGGCTCACTAGCCAACACTTTATTATTCACTCCAATGTTACATATTTATAGTACAATGGGTGATGCCACCTCATAGAGAGATTTGCTCTAGATCCTAAAATCATGCATGATGACTAGGCTAGGAAATTTTAACTAACTCATTAGTCATCACTTGAGGATATATTACTAATATCCTAAATGAATAATACAAATATAGGTGACAATTTAGACTTAGTGATTAGTAAAGGTAATCCATAGGTTAACAAAAATTGCAAAATTGGAGCTTCGCCAGGATATCAGAACAACGACACATGGTACTTCACCATGACGAAGCAATATAGCCGTTGGGAACATTATAACTGTTAGATCAATGCTCCGAATGGATAGAAATCCATTTATGGCCAGCCAGCTCACCATTCGACCGTTGGGACCACGCCATAATGAAAAGAACCAAGTTCATACCCGTTGCAAGCGGCCTGTTGTCGAGTTATCTATTTATCCCACCGCGCCACTCACCGAGAACACTTTTTCCAATTGAAAATTTGAACCTGTAGACTAAGGTGAGTTTATACAGTGATGATTGTGCTTCTTCTCTATCTCGTTACTGTGTCTAAGCTACCCCCCGAATATGAGATTGTTAACCCCGAGCGTGTATGTCGGATGAGTTGAGCACTGTACAAAGAGTTTTTGAGGAAGTTTTGATCGACCTCATGACTGAAAGAGTCATGTCGATGTCTACAGGTATACAAGCATCATCCACGAGAGGAATATCAGTGTCTCCATCCATTGCCCGTAGAGCAGGATCATCCCGACCATCTGATGAGAAGAGAACTAAGCACATGGATGACTTAGCAAATGCTAAACTGATCCCAACTACCTTACCCACCCATATACCACCTTTAAGCAGTGTTGTAAACCGTGACAACATACCTAGAGATTTTGAGTATTCCTTGGTCACTGTGTACATCCTAAAGGGGATACGCGCAGTGCGATCATAACAAGATAAGATCACAGCGTTGAAGTTTAGCAACTTCAACCTTGGAGATCGCAAAGTCTACAACATGTTATCCCCTCATAAGTATCTGACTAGAAAAAAAGGGAAAAAATCAAAGGTAATTCCCCAAGCATGGACCCATAACCTCACGGAATCCACCCTACTCAACTTCATGAAAATTCCCCACTCCGAAAGACAGCAAGAGGTGAATACATGCGTCAATATGCTGCTGTCTTGTTATCATGGCAGATACTTGTGGCTAAACCGTCGTATCACAGTTAATCCGACCTTTATCAATCGGATCACGGGTTTGAGTATGCAAGGACCCGACCCACAAGACTTCTATCCTGGAAAAGCCATGGACTGCCCTCTCGCACAAAGGATCAAGGACACCTACGACAATGTTGAGAAGGGCACGCGAGGCTACAAGGTAGCCTCTATTTAGAATGGCACAGTGCACCTCACCTATCATATGATTGTAGGGAAGTTAGTACACAAGAATTGACCCACCCAAGTGATTGGTTTTGTAGTCGACCTCGCAGGGAAGTGCACGAAGGTCCTACAAATGAATTGGGTGAAGTACCTGGTGAACCAATTATAAATCGACTGCAGAGAAGCCCATGATCAAGGGTACAAATTTCATTTCAGCTGGCTATTGATCATGATTGCTTTCATTGCCTAAGAGATGCTGGAAGGTGTGACCTTCCTAGACATCAAGCCTTTCTAACCATTGGCCAAAAATTTCAGTACATTGTGGTACTCAAGTGACATGAATAAGAAATGGCAGTCAAATTCCGTGTTCCATACATACTACAATCAAATGAAGATATCCATACAGTTTGAGCCTCGCATGACACCGAACACTATACACCAATTCATGCCTTTGATAAAGTTCAACACTGATCGACATTTCATTTATATCATAGCACGAGACGACGAGAACAAGAAACAACTTCAGTCCCATTACAAGCTGATGGAAGAGGAATTAGAGGATATTACTAAGGAATGGTCTACTAACCTCCTCATTCCAGCCGACCCTGTGGAGATATCTGACATCAACATCCCAGAAGCTGCATAGGATACACCTAGACCTAGCAAAACAAAGAAGACTGACGAAGTACAATATTTAAGTAGTGCCTTGGTGAAGATTTCTTCCATTTCACCAGAGAAAGGAGGTGATGGTGAAGAGATAGATGACACATAAGATGAAAAAAGGAGAGGTGAAGTAACACCGCCTAGAGATGAGGAGGACCCCTCAAACAAAAGGAAGGTTTCCCTCCCGGAAGAGATCAAAAACCCCTATAACTAAGATGCAAACTGTCCTCACCTATGATGATTTCAATTTCATCATAGCAGCCCTGAACGATGCTTCGATGGAGATAGAAGAAAATAAAGAAGCTAAGAAGAAGGAGATGTACAATAGAATTGAGGTTGAACTCCAAGGAGTGCAGCAAGCACTACAGTCCAGCCGTGCAGTATCCACTGCGCCTCTATCATTAGGAACACCAGAACCAAGAGATGAGCCAACCCAACTCCACCAGCTTGCTGATACATTCAAATCTCACCTTCGACGAGCACAAGAGGAAACAATGCAAGCCACCCAGGATTTGGTACAAGTACAAGGAGTAATTGTAGAACAACTTCGAGCTTCTGAACAGAAAAAGAGTTCTCTCCAAGCGAAGTTCGATGAAGAAAAGGCACAATTGTAGCAAGGAAAGGAATAGTTTCTCGCTGAGCAACTCGAAGTGAAGGAAGAAGTCAACAGAGCACTGCGCTCTGTGACTATCGTAGAAGTAAAGGCAGAGGATCGAATCATGAAGCAAGTAGCACAACTTGAAGAAGTGATCCAACAGATGAAAAAATGCATCACAGACCTAGAACTACGCACTATGCCCAAGACCCCACAAGAGGTAAAGGACCAAAGAGAAGCAACTGCCAGGAGAGAAGTTGAAAGGCTAAAGGCCCTGACCTTAGAAAGCAAGAAATTCACTGATCACAGTGCCCATACATTTGAGAAACTTACCAAGAACCCAAAATTGTAGGCACTAGAGTCGCATCTCCAGGAAGCAAAGAAGCACACAGAAACACTACAGGCATAGTTGAAATCCCTGACAACTATGGAGAGGATGAAGAGATCTCAAGAGCAGCGAACCGCCCAGAAGCAAATCCATACTATCCAAAGAAGAGTTATGGAGATAACTCAAAAAATCCAACATATGAAAGATAAGGCCTATCAATTGTTTACAGAGGTAGAAGGCCAAGAAGCAGAACTGGAGCAGGTTAGCACTATAGCTGAACAACGCATGAAAGGACCTGTGAATGATGTAGTCATTCAAGAGTTTTCTGAACAAGATCTTATAGCATAGTGGCAAGTCGAAGGAGTTTGAGCCAAGCTCGAAGCGTTCGAAGCAGAACTTCCTACATCAGCATGACTCGGGATGAGTCACAGGTGAGTGTTGGGGGCCTATTGGCCCTTGACCAAGTTTTGAGGGATCTGGTCAAGTTTGACCTATTTCGGGACTTCGACAACCTGTCGAAGGAGGAGCACAAGACAAAGTGGAGATCATGGATCTTGGGCCCTTTTTTGGGTCCTTTTTGGGTTTTTGGGATTATGTAATGGGCATGGGATGTCGACCCATGGGTTTACGCATGTTTATGCCTACTTTTTAATATATATATATATATATATATATATATATATATATATAGATGTATAGGAAATATAGAGAGGGATGAATGGCTAAGTTCTAGATCTATGTGATTGAAGGATTGTAAGTGCTCTATGCATACTGTGTGAGACTTGCAGAGCTGAGTGCAAGTCATTATAAGATATTGTGGAAGGCTGTGTGCTTAGATCTACTGGGGAAGGAGGATCGAGTGAGCTGCGCAGATCTCCTGTCCTAGGGGAAGTAGGGTTTTGAGGCTCTGTTCTTGTAACCGATTGATTGAAGACAATAAAGAAGAAGAGTTGGTGGACGTATCCACAGGGTGGGGGTGAACCATGTAAACACTGTGTTGTTCTACTTTGTTCTTGTCTTGATATGTTTATAACTTCTCTTGCTAAGTTCTTTGATAGAGATAGATAAATATTCTTATGCTTTATGCTAGTGATGTGTAAGAATGTTAGATCTGATCTATATGAGGGTGTTTAGTGCTTGATATGATAGATATGACCTGCCTGTTTTGATAAAGTACTTAAATACATTAGATCTGAGTGAATGATATGATGCTCTGTTCTATTTGCGTAGTAGTTATTGGTTGAATATTGATGAACTGTTGATGCTAAGTCCTTTGTTAAGTATTATAATCACAGATCTGTGTCCCAGCTAAGGTTGCAGACACTTGAGTCCTGCAACCACCCCTGCCTCTACCTTGGGTGAGACTTCATTTGCTTCGCAGGTGTTGCCAAAAGGGATGATAGTTGGGTTTTTTTTGGTGTGTTGTTGTATCATTGAACCCTGGGTATGCCCCTGTGCCAACAATAAGCTTACGAAGGATGCCCATTTTATTCCATTGAAAACTACTCTCAAGGAAACTAATGTTGCTAATATCTATATGAAGGAAGTAGCACGATTGCATGGTATTCCCAAGACAATTATGTCTGACAGAGACCCTAAATTTACCTCAAAGTTTTGGAGAGGGTTATTCAAAGGGTTCAGAACAAATCTGAACTTCAAGACAACCTAGCATCCTGAGTCCGATGGGAAAATAGAAAGGGTGAACCAAGTGATAGAGGACATGCTAAGGATGTATGTGATGGACAAACCATCTAAATGGGAAGAATACCTACACTTCGTAGAATTTTCCTACAACAATTGGTATCAAGCATCACTGAAGATGAGCTCGTTTGAAGCACTTTATGGTAGAAAGTGAAACACACCAATAAGCTGGGACAACCCACCTAATAGGGTAGTGGTTGGGCTAGAGTTTCTCAAGGAAATGGAAGAGAAAATGCTAAAGATTAAGCAGAATTTGAAAGCTGCCCAAGACAGACAAAAAATTTATGCTGTTAAGACCAGAACCCATAGGGAGTTTAAAGTGGGTGATCATGTTTTCTTGAAAGTGAAAGCCAACAAAAGTTCCTTGAATTTGGGAAATTGTTCCAAGTTGGCAGCAAAATATTGTGGACCATTTGAAATCCTAGAAAGGATTGGACTAGTTTCATACATGCTTGCATTGCCTGCATCCATGACTGTACATAATGTGTTTCATGTTTCATTGCTTAAGAAATATATACCTGATGCTAATCATGTTATTGATTGGAATGTAATTCAGGTGGAGCAAGAAGGCATCTTGCAAGTGCATCTGGTGCACATATTGGAATGGAATAACAAGCAGATCCAGAATCGATCCATAGGGCTTGTAAAGGTCTAGTGGACCTAGTAGAGTCCCGAGGACGTGACATGGGAGCATGAGGATGCTATGTGGGTAGAATACCCGCATATTTTTGAAGATTTTGAAAATCTCGCTGGTGCTGTGTAAATAAGTTGCACTAAGGACAGTACAAAAATAAGGGGAGGGGATTGTAATATCCCCAAGGACGATCCCCAATTGTATTTATGAATTGTAACCTATTTTGTAGGTTGGCGAGCCAAGCAATTATAAGATATGGGCTTATGTGTTTATTAGGCTGGAGAGCCTAGGTGTTAAAGGCCAGGAGCCTGTTTTGTACATGTAAATATTCATATTATTAATATAAAAACATCGTTGCGTGTAGACCGACCATGAAGAAAGAGTATGGGGGACTAAGCTCCACTAGGCTGGGTAAGGGAGAGGGGGATGAGAGGTTGTAAATAGGGGCTAAGCCTAAGGGCTTAAGTCCAAGAGAATACTAATTTATTATTATTCCAAAAGCTGATTAGAAGGATATGTTTACATCCTAAGTTACCTTTGGGAAGAGAGAAGGACTTCCAAATGGAAAGGAACATTCTTCATGAGCGACATGTGTCCGCTCAGACACGTGCAGTTTTAAGGGGGGGCTCACTCACTCACTCGGGGAGGGAGAGGTTCACACACAAATAATTTTTGGCTCCCACACTCTCACGCTCTCATGCTCTCACCATCTTCGCTATGCTAGACTAGTTTGCCCCATCTCTCCTCACGATTTCACTCACACACTAAGCAAGAACACAGCTATCCAATTACACCATTGTTGAACCCATGGCCATCGTGAAGCTCTGTAATTTATTGAGCCGTCCCTTGCCTTACCAGAATTTTCTATTGTGGTTTAAGAGGCGAGTTGTCAAGCCCATGGTTGAAGAGGTAGGTTGTCAGGCCTGTGAGCAACTCTCTCTCTAGGTGAGAGAGGTTGTTTTGGATTGAAGAAGTAGGTTGTCAGGCATGTCAGAAACTCTCTCCAGGTGAGAGAGTGTGTTGAGGAAGTGAGTTCTCCTAGAGGGATTCCCATAGCTACTACAAAGCTCTTAGAATTTTGGTCTGGCCTGTTGCTGAAGCCCTAGAAGGGAGGTGGAGCAGTCGATGGATTGTGTGATAGTGAAGGTGTATACTCCTGGGGTGGGACAAGAATGTGGGGAATGAGAGTCTATGAGTAGTGGGCGTAAGTGGCTCATGGGAGAGAATCCTTCCTCTTAAATTGTGTGACTTTCCTATTGACCTTGCCTAGCCTAGGAATCCCTTGCTCAATGGAGTTTAGTCCCAGCTCGGGGGTGACCCACTGCTGAGAGTGATGAGCAACGTGGTCTAAGGCTGAGAGGTTCGTGGAAGGTCTGCACGTAGTTGATGGTCCTCCATAAAAATATAAGTACCACTTGTATGTTCATTACATGTTGTGTATTGTTTATGTTTATATTGATGAGTATGGCCTGTATATGTTGTATTTATGGGATTATTGTTATTTTCCACATGGATCTGTGTATTAGAAGATATGTTGTCTTTTATGCATGTCTTTTATTATTGCAATGTTATCATGTGTTCCATTTCATGTATGAATTAGTGTCAATTCCACATAAGTTTGTATGGTAGTAGTAATTCTGTGTTATTTGTTTTAAATTCATTCGAAATGCATTATATATATATATATGTATGTATGTATATATGTTCCGAGGATTCCACAAAATGATATCAGATCTAAGTGAAGTATCTGAGTAGTGACATTGCCTGACCTGTTGGTGGCTGGGGACGTTAAAAAATGGTATAAGAGCTAAGAGAGACGTCCTATAGTGACGTTGCCCGTCTTGTTGGTGGTTGGGGACGTTACAATTTGTTTTCATCAACACATCTCAGTAATATACCTTCATAGTTCCTTCTGAACAATATATCAACAATCAACACATATTGATTTTCCTTCATATTCAATGTTCTTCTCTCTTTAGGGTTCACGATGACAGGAAAATGTCCAGACCTCAAGTAGAATACAATGTCTTCGTACCATTCTGAATCAACCAATGGTTCTCCTATTGAAATTGAAATCATTCCATTCACATAATCACTATTTGCAATGATATTACATAAACCTTGTCCTTTGATAACCTTTAAAGGTTTAATTTCAATATCATATTTTTGGATCTTTTCCATCCAGTTAACCCATTTTCCTTCTCTCATTTGTTTATTCAAAAGCATCTTTACTGGCGAGGATGGAACATGAGAAATGACATGGGAATTTAGAATGTATGTCTGAAAGTGCGCCACAACTTTCACAAGAGCCAGGGATTGCTTTTCCAACTATGAATACTTTAATTCATAATCATGAAGGGTTTTTCTCATGAAACTGGTTGGGAGTTCTTCACCCTTGGTATTCCTCTGAGTAAGAATAAATGCAACAAATTTTTCTGTAGCGAATGAATAAATGATGAAATCCCTTTGAAAATATGGACTAATGAGGACTGAAGCTATGATTATTGTTTTTTTGATATTATTTAAAGCTTCTTGAGTATCCTCTGTCCATTCAAAACTCTTCTCCCTTTTTAACAATAAGTTGATCGACTTCACAATACTTTCATAGTTAGGAACAAACCTTCGCAAAAAATTGATCTTGTCGAAAAAATATTGAACTCCTTTCTTAGATGATGGAGGGTTGAGTTAATTTATTACTCTAACTCTTTCTGGATCTATATAAATCCCTTCCTTGCACACAATATGACCAAATGGTTTTCCTTGAGTTACAATGAATAAACATTTCTTTGGATTTACAAAGACACCATATAATCTACATCTGTCAAAAACTTTTGTCAAGTGATGGATATGATCACCTCTTGTTTTTGAATGCATTGTCAAGTCATATTGATAGTTTTCCATGAATTTTCCTATCAATCCAATAAATGCATGATCCATGGCCCTCTAGAATGTGGCTCCAACATTCTTCAAACCAAAGGGCATCCTAGCATATGCATATGTCTCCCAAGGTGTTATGAATGTTGTCTTTGCTCTGTCTTCCTCAACAAGAAAGACTTGATTATATTTATAAAAACCATCCAAAATGAACATGTAGGATGATCTCATGACTTTCTCAAGAAGAAAATCCATGTTAGATAAAGGATAGTTATCCTTTACACTTTATTTGTTAAGATCCATGAAATCTACACACATCCAGATTTCCTTGGTTTTTTTTCTTACTATCACAGGATTTGAAAGCCAGTAGGAATGTCTAATGAGATATATTATTTCGGCCTTATTTAACTTCTCCAATTCAATCTTTACCAGAGGTTTCAATTTGGGGTTCATCATCCTTATTTTTTTCTTGAGAGGTTTTGCTTCTTCTCTCAAAGGAATGATGTGTTGGAATATTATTTTATCATAAGCTTTCAAATCATCATAGTTCCATTTGAACACATCAAGATATTATTTAAAAAATTCCACATATTGATCAACTTCCTCAATGGTACAATCAACTCCCAAGTTGACATATTTTTGGGAATTGTTAGTTCCAATATTGACTTTCCTTGTTTCTTGCACTTTTCGAAGTGAAATTTCTTCTAGGAGTTTCTTAGCATGATAATATTTTGTAAAAGGAGACTTAGATTGTATACAAAATTTCAAGACAACAAACATGTGATTGTCTTCATCATCATCATCGTTCAACAAAAAAAATCCAACTGTTCATCATTCTCAAACACTTGCAAATACTCCAGGTTATCAGGTACATAGGGTTGGAATACTCTTTCTACTTGAAAATATGTTTTTATTTGTACATCATCTAGGTTTGACAATGAGGTCGCAAGAGCCAATGAATCTTCCTTCTGATTCTTGTCCCTTGGAATGAAGGAAATGTTGAAAGAACTGAAATTTTCCATCAATTCATTAACTTTTTGAAATATAACTTGAGTTTTTCCTTCTTGATTTTATACCTCTGGGTGACCTGATTAATCACCAACTCAGAGTCGCCAGTCACAATTATATGTTCTATCTTCATTTCTTGTGTAAGAATCATCCCTTGAATTGAAGCTTCATATTCTGCCTCATTATTAGTCCATGAAAATTCAAGTATGATAGCATGTGGATGTATAATATTTTTTGGACTTCAAGGACAATTCCAACTCCACTCCCGTAGCTTGAACAAGCTCCATCGAATGCTATCCTCCAATAAGCTTCAAACATATACTCTTGATTCTCTGTGTATTAAACCTGCTCTATACTTTCACTATGTTCCATGTCTAGGATAACATAATTTCCAATCTCGACGTCTATATAATCTTCCTTTAACTCATTATCCTTCTTTTTGAAAGGGAAGGGTTCCCTGGGTTCATGAGGCACCTTAATCATTACTCCTTCTTTTCCTGGTAGCATTACGCAACTTCCATTGTTCATTATATATCCCCTGATCATGGATGACCAACCTCTTCCCATAAAAACCCCATATGCCGGAGGAAGGTCTACCACAATAATATTGAAAACCATAATAATATGAGGGGCCGCCGTGATCCAAGAGTAAAAGTCTTTGATTTCTCCATAAGATGACACTTTTCTAGAATCAATTGCATATATACTTTCACCTGTTTCATAATATTTGGTACAATTCATGCCCAATGCCTCCATGACCACTAGTGGCATGATATTATTGCTCGTGCTAGTGTCAACTAAACAATTATGAAGTGCAACATCATGATTTTCAATTGAAATATAAAAAGGAAGAATTTTACCTCTCATCTTGGCTACTGATTGGTTCTGGCTTTGTTTCGGACTTGTAACAACTTCTTCTTTTTCAGACAGATCATCCAACAATCTAAAAATGTTTTCCCTTTGTTGGGGAATCTTCACCACTTCTGTAAAAGGCAGAGTTATCCTTAATTTTCTTAAGTTGTCTGCAACATTATATGTCATCTGACTGGAGTTCGACATCAGGTTTTGCTTCTTATTTCCAATGTTATCCATCGTTTTCTCATTTTCTCTTTTCTCATTCATTTTTTCTTTATCTTTGGTTTTCTTTTTCAGAATCATTTTTATTCTTGGATCGTGACATTTTCTTGCAAGTTGGGGTCGTTGTCACTTTCTTCAAATATATATATGGATGTCTTGCATCTGTCCATCTATACAATTTCAAAAATTTCATCAGGTGAATAATAGTTCTCTTGTTCAACCATTTTCTCATCATATACATCATCCACAACAACTGCGTTGGAAGTAGGCTGCCTGGGAACCCTTGGTCTTTGCGAATTAGCCATGTTTTCAAACCTCATTATATTTTCTTGGGGAGGGTTACTTCTTTGCTCTGGGACCACATTCTCAGATTTTCCACTTAATTATCCCTGCTTCTTAGTCTGGTTATCTCGTTCTACATTTGCTTGATAATTCTATTCATTTGTGCAATTTCAATTCTTTGCTTAATTTCTTATTCCACTACAGGGTCTACCTTCACATATGGTATGGTTCCCTTGAAAAATCCTCCTCCAATTGTTTGATTTTGAGCCGGTCGTGGCTTGAATTCTTTGTTCTTTCTTGAACTAAAGGCTCCTTGATTATCAATAATTAATCCTCCCAGTTGCCTTTGTACTTTTCCCAGTATAATGTTGGGGTCAACACCCATTTCAATCATACTTTCTTCCATATCTATGGCTTTAGTCATTGCTTCCTCCAAGGTATCTATCTGGTATGTTTTGATAACATATTTCACATTTGGGGGCATTGCATGCTTATAAAAACTAAATACGAATGTGTCATTCTATCTTTTATCTTCTGGAATCTTACACAAGGTTTTATTGAACCTGATATTAAAATCTCATATTATTTCATTCTTCCTCAAACCAATCTGGGTGAAATCGGTGAGAAGGGTATGATAAGCAATTGGAGGGGCGAACATAGTCAAGAACATGGCTTTGAGGTCATTAAATGAGAGAATTGATCTACTGGGTAATGTCATATACCATTCATACGCTCTTCCTGATAAGGTTTGCAGAAATAAACTCACCATGACATCGTCATACTCAACACGGTGAAAATTACAAACATAAATAAATAAGTGAAGGTGCCTCTTTGCATCGACTTCTTCATCTCCAAAAAATTCCTTCAAGGTACCCTTAGGGAGAACAAGGAGACCATGTTGCTTTGCTAGAAGATTTAAAGGGGAATCTCTTATTATTCTTTGATTTTCTTGATTTCTTGCAGGATCTCTTCCAACTCCTTGTCTCTCCATATGAGGTTCTTCTCGTGGTTGTTCATTTCTTTCTTCCATATCTAGAGTGGTTCCAGAAATATGGTTTTCAATTCTTACAATATAGAGTTTCTTGATTTTACTTCTGGTAATGGGTCCTTTGTATTTGTCCAATTTTAATCCTGACCTTTTCCTTGTGTCGCTCTATCTAGCCTTCAGTTTCTTCTTTCTTGTCGCTCATCTCTCCTATATCTCCAGATGATTTCTCTTTCTTCTTCTTGGAATAAGACATTCCAGGACCTTTCTAATTCTTCACAGGTCTTGAATGTCATTATTACCATATTATATAGCTGATGTAAGATACTTCACTGATTTTTCAATCCAATTTCCAGGTGGGGTTGATCAACATGGGGAAAAGTCATATATTTTTCAAAAATTCTAGACCAGGTTCCAAATTTTAGTTCATTCCCCAGTATGGCTGCCAAAAATGTTGACGCTTGAATCCGTTAGGACTGAACAAGAACCTCACGAGGATGTAAATCCCCTTGCATTTTTATAGAGGTGGTACTCCTCATACTTTAATATTTTCTTGGGACTTTAGGTCTTCAGAATATGGGACTTTGCAAAAGTCCGTCGTAGTATTGAAATAAATATAAAGATTGCAAGAAAAATAAAAGGACAATTTTTTGTTTTCTATTTGTAGAGAAAGTTCTTGAGAAATGACTAGGAACTGTGCACTTTCACACATTTAAAGCAAATACAAAAAAATTCCTCACATCCATCATAGTTTAAACTAAATATTTCTGATCATATAAAAATAAAAAGAAGATGATTTGCATGCACAAGAGAACTTTAATAGAGTGGACACATGGGAATCTCAAGTAAAGATAATGATAGATCAATCTCAAATACTTTATACTCAAAAATTAGAGTTACAAAGCACAGTCAAAACTGATTTTGAAATAGCTCTCTTGAAATTTCTAAAAAATATATAATCTGTTACATATTCTTTGAAATTTAAAATGCATTTGTCACTAGGACTGGGGTTAGGGCTCCCGCGGACAATAAAACAAATATATACAAGAATTAATCTTGTAGAATGAATATGGTGGGTGGTAAAAGAACAAAAAGACCTGCAAAGAAGAAAAGAGAAGTTATCAAACTTTGATTAAACCTTTCTATTCAAAGAAGCAGAGTAACTGGATGAATGAACTGATAAAAGAAAGAAATATGTGATCAACATAAACTTACTATCATGGTCTCTGGTGTCTTCACTTGCTTGCTGGTGTCCTTTTATTGTCTTCATTAACGGTTACAGAAACCATCTCAATTGTTTCTTTCCCCTTGTTGGCCAATTTGTCGATTGATTTCTTGAACCATTCCTCAATATAACTTTTCATTGGTGCCACGTTTATCTCATGCCGGATTTTGATGTTGAATATCTTTCCCTCCAAGTCTCTCAAATCAAGGGAAATACCATCTAATGCTTCCTCGATGTCCTGATTCTTCAAAAAATAGTCCACTATTGAATTTTCTATGTCGTTCTCATCATATTCAAGTTACCATAGATCTTTTCAACTGACAACCCTTTGAAAATCTCAACTTGTTCATCAAACTGTTGCTTATTTAGGAACATTGAGTTGAGAATTAGTTTGGGATCTTGTACTTCGTTAGTACCTCCGACTAGGTATATTTCCGTTAGTCTATTGATTAGTTCTTCCCTCTTTGATATGGCTTGGCTGCATGTTTGAACAATATTATTCAAATTTTTTATCTTTTCTTTCTAGCATGCGTTCAATTGTTTTATCCAACTTGGGGAGGGCATATCCTCCTCTCTTCTCATTAGTTCTGTCATGTTAGATAATTTTTTTCCAAAGGGTAGTACAACATCAAGGTAAAAACCTTCTTCATTCTTTAGGTCAGCCTGCAAATACTCATGGAAGGCATGCACCCTCAAGCCAAAAGAAACAATGTTTTTTGAAACCTCCCATGCTTCTATGATCAATGCCATTCTCTTTTTAATATTTCTTTCTACATAGCTCCTGGATTATGTAAGTAGGCTTGAAGATCCTTTTAATTTAACAACGGGTGTGGTGGGTCTGACTATTGACAAAGGACTGACAAGAAGTGGAAGAGGCATTAAGGCATCTTCTAGTTCCCGAATCCTTTCTTTCAACTTCGTGTTTTTTTCTTCTATACCACCAATGGAGTCATCCAGAGCATCCCTGGTTTCTCTATGAATTTTAGAAATATGAGAAGGCCACATATCTCTTAGGTCAACCTCTAAATGAGATTTTCCTTTCTTATTCTTGATATCACCTTTTTCAATAATGAATTTATTGGATTCCCTGTCAAAGACAACACTTTGGAAATAAAATGACTCTTCTTCATTGAAGGTCTCATTCTCAATGATCTCTAATGATGAATTTTGGTGGGCCATGTTTCCTGGCTGATCAATTGTGGGAAAACATTTCTCGATATTCACCTAGAGCTCCATATATTCAAGGAGGAATTTGTTGATATCATTTTCTATGTGGTGGTATTGATCCGTCGGATCTCAACTTTAGTGCATTAAAAGTTTTTAAAGAATGCTTTACTAGTTTGCTTGATTCATAAAATAGCATTAACAATCAATTGAAATGCTTATAAACTGAAATGACAACAAACTGAAATAAAAACAAGCTGAAACAGAAAGAGAATAAGAAAATGAGAGTCACAAACAGAAGTTGATAACGGAGTTCACCCCCTTCACTGGGCTACGTCTCCGAGTCCCTCTCCAATGGGTACCGATCCAATTAATAGCTTAAAAATGGTACATATGGTTCTGGAATTTCTGAAAATCAACTTCAGCAGTTGCAGAAAATAGAATGATGGACATAAAGTCTTCAAGACCTCCTCTCTTGGAAATTACAATTGGCCTTCATAAGGAAAAGAAGCCAAATAATATCAGAGAATGGTCGACTTCAACAGAAACAACATATGGATAATTTACAACAAAAATCTCTTGTCCCGTATTGGCTGAAACTCTTGTTTATAAAGCTGCAGGTCGCACGTTCAAACCCGATTCTGTTGCATTTGTTCTATCCTTGCAAGATTTCAATAACAACAAAATGTTGCTCTCTATTCTAAACAAGGTTGAATCTCCTGAAACGTGGCTAGAATTGTGCTGTAACAACGTTCAATGGGAGGATAGATCACGAGTTCGACTCGTTTTAGCAGATACAATGTATATATTATGGTTATAATAACCATATTTTACTTGTTTTAAATCTTGCCAAAACGTTTCAAATGAGACTGTTCCACATCACATGCTAAATTCCAACCCATCCATGTGACAAAGCTATTCCATATCCCCAAAATGTTGCAACAGGGATGTACATGCTATCCACCATACCATATTTGGTATTGCAAATCTTGCAAGCTGTACGTTATCTCTGCCAAATCTAAACTCCCCTATCTGTGCACCACTAGATGTGAACTTTGCCAAATGGAAACTCCGCCAAAACTAAACCAAATGTTATATCCACATCGTATGAATATCTGCTAACTCATAGCTGTGCCAAAAAAATGGAACCATATGTTATAAATGGAACGTTACACATATCCTGTTATCCAAACGTTGCAACCAACTCCACGCACATATGTTGACTCACAAAACGTTGCAATGACTGCTAGATTTTATACACAAACTGCGCACCAATCTTTAAAAATGTTACAATCGGAATGTTAACCGCCAGATGTTACATCAGACCGTGCATGAAACATTGCAAATTGCCAGCCACTAACTGCGCACGATGTTACAAACCACCTGCTGTGACCACTTGACTGTGCACCAAACCATATGATGTTACCATTAACCGTGCGGGCTTTTCACAAATGTTAAGGAATGGACGTTGAACCGTGCACCGACTATGCCACATGTGTTTCAACCAAACGTTACCCATACGTTGACTGTGCCATACCATATAATTACACCAAATGATATACCAAATGTTACAACAAATCCCATTTAACATTGTTATAACGGTTGGATATGTTACAACCAACCTTGTGACATAACAAAACTTCGCACCATGTCACACATATAGGATATTCATTGAAATGGGTTTGAAAACATGTGTTTGGTTTAGTTTATGTGACTCATCCTTTAAGCGCCGACCCATGGGACATAGTCTAGCTTTGATTTGTTTTCATATTTTTTTTAAACCATATATAAAGACCATTCACCTTTTAAAAATGCATTAACCCTTTTTTTTTCTAAGTGTGGTAAATTCTTGATGTTTACCAAACCTGGGCATTGCATTGCCATTTTCACTGCCATTGTACCATTTCCTCTTGATTTTGGGTCAGTATAACTTTGAAGACGAATGACCCCCTGGATTATTCCTCCCCATTGGAGAGATTTTGGACCTCCAAAAGCCTAGATCACCCTGCAGGTAAGTGAGGGTACATCTCCCTCACCTTTCCAATCTCCATACATCTTGCCTTGCTTAGAATCTGCATATTAGTCTCCTTGTCCATGACCAAAGGAGGCTCATACCATTTAAAATTCTTTGCATATACAACTGTATTCATTGGAGATGAGCTCAAACAGAAGGAAATTTTACACTTCTTTTTAAAGATCTCAAAATGATCATAAACAAAATTGAGCTTTTTACCTTTCAATATTCCCTTGGTGATCTGCAACCAAACTTGTTTTTCAACTTCAAACGGATGATGATTTTCATGCCCGACTTTGCAAATTGCTTGGCTCTTCTCTTGCTGTTCTTGCACTATCTGCTACAATGTTTTCTTTGCATCATCATGTCCACCTCTCACATCTTTTGTGCTGAAAGAAAAGTCCACATGTGACTTCAACAGATAACAGAAACAAGTCTCAAAAGGATATTTAATGCACTGCATGTGTTGCAACTGTTCACCCCAAACCTTAGGATGTTCATCACAATAATTTTGAAAAAATTGGATGACTGTTTTACTTATTACCCATGTTTTCCCACTAACATGTGGATAATACATTGTGCTCCTTTCAAGATTAGTGTCCCTAAGACTCCATAAAACTGACCAAAATTGCCCCAATATTTGGAAGTACCGAACATGTACAATAGTCATAAGAAGCCCAACATGAACCCCAATATATTGAAAGCACAAACTAATTGGTAGTTCCCCATCAAAGTCCCTTACAACATCTTTACAAGGACGAGATGAAGCATGAATAGGTGTGTACAATCCCAACCCTTTATCAATAATATTGCACATCACACAATTCCTTACATAATCATGAACAATCTTTTGAATAATCATCCGATTCATGCCAAAATTTGAAAGAGGCATGCTTTGCTGCAATTGCACTTCAGGTTGTACATCTCTAGTAAGTGATAGTTCTTTAGGTCCCTGTAACAAAGCACCATACTCGTGAACACTTTTAATTAATTCAATTCCATGTTCCAGATTACCACTTCCCAATGATTCACATTTAACTTCCATTAATGCAAACTTCCTACTAGCATTCACTATCATTTTTATTTGACTTGTAGTGACTAATGCTAGATTTGTTTTCATATGATGTGCATGAACAATGTATTCCACACCATCTTTAAAAATATAATATTTGTTCCGCTCTCTATAAAATACTGCTTTTCGATCATACAAATATGGACTCCCAAGTACAATTCCACAAATATCTAGTGGCACTACATCCAGTTCTACCTCATCCATAAACTTTTCAATGATTGCAAATTTTAAAACACATTTCTTTGTAACTTGCAATTGTGTATCATTAGTAACCCAACCAAGAGGATATGGTTTTTCATGAGGATTAGTAACTAGATTAAGTTTCTTAACCACTTCTTCTGATATCAAATTGACTTGAGAACCACTATCAAACAATGTGTCAACTTTTGTATGATTTGTAATGACACAAACATGAAACAATTCACTTCTTCTTTTATCACTTTGCATAGAAGTAGATAGTAGATTTGTACTTGTACTTACACATGAATTAGAACTTGAACTTGCATCAATGGAAAGAGATATACCTTTATCTTTACCTCGGATCCCTATTGTTGTGATCTTAGTCTCATCACCTGAATCAGATCCCAAGTCCTGAATCACTACTGCAGTGGCTGCTTGATTATCTTTATCTTTGTTTTTATTTCTTCCCATCCATTTTGGCTTTAATTCTGGATGAAGCTTCTAGCACTTTGAAACATCATGCTCTTTGTGACAATGTGAGCATGTAGGTTTTCACCCTCTTTCTTGATGGTAGCTGATTTCTTTCCCTTTTCTTTGCTTTTATCTTTGTTTTCAAATTTAGATGACTTCTTCATAAGAGAATCATTATCATGCTTATCCCTAGCTTCTAAATGTGTGGCTTGAACACATACATCATCCAAATTACTGGGATTAAACATTAACAAAGTATGTCACAAATAGGAATGCATGCCACCAATATATTTAAGAAGAGTTTCTTGCGTATCCAATGCAACATTCAATGCAATATCCCTCTTTCTAAATTCATGAGTATATTCTTGAATTCTTTGTCCTTTAGCTTGTCTAAAAGTTTGCCAGCTCATTATTAATTGCTGCGTGTGACCTAAAGGATAAAATTGCTTTCTTAATACTTCAATGAATCCATTCCAAACTGAAATTATTTTACCATGCTTTTGAAGATCTTGCTGAATTTTGCTCTCCCACCAAGTAAGAGCCATCCCACTCATTCTCAAAGTGGCCAATTGAATCTTGGAAGGGTCATCATTAATGCCCTGCACCCTGCAATATACTTCAAGCTACTTGATCCAATTGTCTAACTTTTCAGCATCTAAATCTCCATTGTAAATTGGTAATTCAAATTTTACATCCAATTTGAAATAAGGCATATTAGAATTTGCATTATGTGAATGAGAAGTATGAGAAGAAGAGAAAGTTTGATTAGTTTCAGGAGGATCACCATCACCTCCTACTCCTTTACCCTTTTCTTCCTTCTTCACTTCTGCATCTTTGGATGAAGATCCTTCTTCTTTCTTCTTCCTTTCTGCTCGCTCATCGAGTAGAATTTCCATCATGGCTTTCATGCTGATAAAAGCCTCCAAAAACTTAGTTTCAGAAACAAGAGATTTCTCTCTTTCATTAGATTCATCTCCTTCCCCTCGTGGAGAAGACATGGTTCTTGAGAATGTTCTCCTTGAGCCAATCTCAGTATACCCTTCGATTAATTCTCCTTCACCAAGCTTTAACCTGAACCTGGTAAGCATTCACAAACTTGCAAAAGCAGTTAACCTTGCTCTTATACCATAACATGATCCGTCGGATCTCAAATTTAGTGCATTAAAAGTTTTTAAAGAATGCTTTACTAGTTTGCTTGATTCATAAAATAGCATCAACAATCAATTGAAATGCTTATAAAATGAAATGACAACAAACTGAAATAAAAATAAGCTGAAACAGAAAGAGAATCAGAAAATGAGAGTCACAAATAGAATTTGATAACGAAGTTCACCCCCTTCACTGGGCTACGTCTCCGGGTCCCTCTCCAATGGGTACCGATCCAATTAATAACTTAAAAATGGTACATATGTTTATGGAAGTTCCGAAAATCAACTTCAGCAGTTGCAAAAAATAGAATGCTGGACATAAAGTTTTCAAGACCTCCTCTCTTGGAAATTACAATTGACCTTCATAAGGCAAAGAAGCCAAATAATATCAGAGAATGGTCGACTTCAACAGAAACAACATCTGGATAGTTTACAACAAAACTCTCTTGTCCCGTATTGGCTGAAACCCCTGTTTATAAAGCTACAAGTTGCACGTTCAAACCCGATTCTGTTGCATTTGTTCTATCCCTGCAAGATTTCAATAACAACAAAATAATGCTCTGTATTCTAAACAAGGCTGAATCTCCTGAAACGTGGCTAGAATTGTGCTGTAACAACGTTCAATGGGAGGATAGATCATGGGTTCGACTCGTTTTAGCAGATACAATGTATATATTATGGTTATAATAACCATATGTTACTTGTTTTAAATCTTTCCAAAATGTTTCAAACGAGACTATTCCACATCACATGCTAAATGCCAACCCATCCATGTGAAAGAGCTATTCCATATCCCCAAAACATTGCAACAGGGCTGTACATGCTATCCACCATACCATTTTTGGTATTGCAAATCCCATGAGATGTACGTTATCTCTCCCAAATCTGAACTCCCCTATCTATGCACCGCTAGATGTGAACTCTGCCAAATGGAAACTTCGCCAAAACTGAACCAAATGTTATATCCACATCGTATGAATATCCGCTAACTCAGAGCTGTGCCAAAAAAACGGAACCATATGTTATAAATGGAACATTACACATATCCTATTATCCAAACGTTGCAACCAACTCCACGCACATATGTTGACTCACAAAACGTTGCAATGACCGCCAGATTTTATACACAAACTGTGCACAAATCTTTAAAAATGTTACAATCGGAATGTTAACCGCCAGATGTTACATCAGACCGTGCGCAAAATGTTGCAAACCGCCAGCCACTAACTGCGCACGATGTTAGAAACCGCTTGCTGTGACCACTTGACTGTGCACCAAACTGTATGATGTTACCATTAACCGTGCGGGCTTTTCAAAAATGTTAAGGAATGGGCGTTGAACTGTGCACCGACTATGCCACATGTGTTTCAATCAAACGTTACCCATACGTTGACCGCGCCATACCATATAATTACACCAAATGATATACCAAATGTTACAACAAATCCCATTTAACATTGTTATAACGGTCGGATATGTTACAATCAACCTTGTGACATAACAAAACTTCGCACCATGTCACATATATAGGATATTCATTGAAATGGGTTTGAAAACATGTGTTTGGTTTAGTTTATGTGACTCATCCTTTAAGCGCCGACCCATGGGACATAGTCTAGCTTTGATTTGTTTTCATATTTTTTTTAAASCATATATAAAGACCATTCACCTTTTAAAAATGCATTAACCCCCTTTTTTTTTTCTAAGTGTGGTAAAGTCTTGATGTTTACCAAACCTAGGCATTGCCTTGCCATTTTCACTACCATTGTACCATTTTCTCTTAATTTTGGATCAGTATAACTTTGAAGACGAATGACCCCCTGGATCAGGTATTCTTCCTCTTGCACAACATTTTTTCTCTTCTTTCTACGAGGAAGCTTGTGCGAGCTCTCAATTTTTCCCTGAGGGGGATTATTTTCTCCTCCGCCGCTTGAAATACTGTTGGTAAATTTCCTAGTTGGGTGGGATGTTGGAGCATTTATCTGAGATGTGGTAGTTTTAGGAGTAAGAACTGGAGACTGGGTGCTCTTCTCACTGGGACCCTTTCCTTTCTTCTTGTAAAACTAATTAGTACTAAATACTGTTTCCAAGTCACCAACATTATGAGAAGGAGTGCCTAAGTTATTGTCTTCTTCTTCACTTAGAATAGTATGAATAAATGAATTTCTTAATTCGACTTCCGACATATGTTCTACTGAATTTTTTTTAGGGTCAAACCCCTTTATATTTTCAACATATTTTAGATTCACATTGTGGAAGTGGTTCACAAACTCATCAATTTTTTATATATTCCTGAATATAAAGTCTCCAATTTTCCAAGGCAAGGGTATGAATTGATTTTTCCTTTTCTCATGGAAAAAGTGCAGCCATAAATTATACTGCATTTCCACTACCATAATAAACATTTTATCAGGTACATGGTATGGAAGAAAAGAGGGATTTTCCTTGGAATAGGAAATACTGATAACATTATGATTTTCCATCTTCTCTAACGTCCCCTTTTTTTCCAAGAATTTATTTGTCTGGCCGGATATCCTGGGGGTATCTTTACTAAACAATAGTCCTTTGAAAACTGAAACAAAAACTTTGTAAACTTTGTAAAAATGAAAATAAGCCTTGTGTCTCCATAATGCTTGATACTAGAAGGTAACTGGATCAAGTTCACAATTCACTCTGCTATAAATAGACAATTTTGGAATTTGACAGAAATATGCTATCGCAAACACTAAATAAGAAGCCATGAATAATTTCTTGTCTCTTTTGTATTGTGACAATTGGGAGGATATTTCAATGGAAATCATTTTTCCCCAATCGAAGATAGCTTTCTCTGTAACTGTAAAATATAAATTATAAAGAATCATGCGAGAAATGGTGGTGATGATTTCTTGGCCTGTCAACCTAGTAAACAACCAAGTGATTTCCCAAAAGGGGTTTTTAAACAAGTCAACCTGAATCATGGTAATGTCTTCTAGGACAGCCGTGGGATTCTCCAAGAACTCAGGAAAGAGGTTCAGGCCATTTTCATGTTTTTTCAGGAAATCCCTACAATCCTCTCCTTTACAGATAAGTGTTGGATGAGGGAGCTTCAACATCTTACGAAACACTTGCGGTGAAAGAGAGACGGGGGAATTGTATTGGAGTTGAATAATCCACTGAATCAATACATATTTGTCAATGCACCATGCAACTAGTTCTTTGCAGTCGAATACCTCAATAACACATCCTGCGTGTGCAATTCTGGATGTCTAGATCACTTCTTTTTTAGCAGGAGGAGATGAATAGTAAGAATACGCTCTGGACCACTAAAATTTATGGTCTTCACACCCAAAAATATTCAAAGTATCACTGTAGAACTACTGTCGAGCTGCTGCTACCATATGTTGAAGAGAGTGTTCTTTTAATTAGATAATACTTGAAATGAATCCTTTGAGAGAGATAACAATAATATAACCTTTGGCAAATCGTGCTTTAATGAAATTTAATGGAAAATCTCCTCGATCCCTTCGCTTATTAACGACGATATTCACAGAACTTTCATGATAAATTATTATCATTAAACCATATTAAATGCGTATTGGGAAAAGCACGAGGATGGCAGGGACGGATGAGATCAATTTGAATTTGGGACTTTTGTGAACCCGCCAACCCGGAAACCCGTGGTTGTGAACGATCGAAAATAGGCTAAGTGTTTCACTGTGGTCGGTTGGACTCAATACATGAAAAAGGAGATACTTAGGAGCTCGGTACCTACGAAAAGTCTGACGGTCATAATGTAGATCACAGGTCTTTGGGTGAAAAATGGATATCATAGAACTTGGAATATCAAATCTTGAACCCGTGAACCCACAGTTGCAAAAATGGTTAATTACATAGTAACACGGCCGTCGATTGGACTCATGATATGCGAATATGGATGGAGGTGAATATCTGTGAGCTCACCAACCCTCGAACCCACCATTTTTTGAAAAATGGCTAAGTATGGAAACTGGAAAGGGGAAAGAGAAGGGAGAAAAGAAAAGGGGAATGAGGGCAAGTATAAAAGAGGGAAAAGAAATGGAAAAAAATAAGTTGGGAAAATAGAAAAGGGGAAGGAAATTTTGGAAGCGGGAAACGATCTCAACATGACTATATCTCAATGTGAAATGACTAGGGGGAATTATTTGGATGCTTATCCCCAAAGTCCTAACCTAACTACAAGATTTTTTTGGCCCAAGTGGGTTTATGTTTGTTAGATTAAGTGGTTAATTTTAGGTTGATATTTGTGGAATGAACCAAGAAGATAATTTAAGTATGAATTATGAGTATGTGACATGTGAAATACTTCAAATAAAATTTCTTATGAAATTAAATTAAATTGAAATAACTAAAAACTATAATTTAGAAGAAAGCTACAACTAAGACAAATACTAAACAATAAGAACTTTTTATTTATCTCAATTAAATTTTAGAAATAAAATGATCTTGCTAAATTTTAGATTCAGGAATGAACACAATCTACCTTAAACTAGGGTTTCACAAGCATGCAATTTCAAAAAGAAAGCCACTAAAAGGTAAGTAAAATACCGAGGGTTTAAAGGGGACTCTTTTTTTCCACTAAGAGGGATCTATAATATGAAATGAAGAACAATCTAAAAAAAAAAAGAAATTGGATCTACAGGATGACAAATAAAGATGAAAACCAAGCTGGAAAGAGATAGACAATGGCTTCTCACACAATCTCAAAAGTAGGACAAATGCTAAGGAAATAGAGAGTGATTTTATTTATCCAAAATGTCATGCGATAAAATATGTCTAAGGACTCACTAGAATGTAAAGGATTTGTCCTATACCCTGCTGTAACATGAATATGAAAGAAATCAAAAAATGGAAGGTACTAGAGACCTTAGGGGGATTTATTTCTCAATCCTATGTTATTCTTAAAGAAAACACTTCATCTACAACATGAAAATTCTAAAGAGTTAAACGATTCCCTAAAAAATACTCAAGAAGCTGGAGAAAAACCTTAAAAGCTAAAAAGTAGAGTTCTAGACTCCTGGTAGCAATTTACCTGGAAAAGTGTGTTGTCCCTTGCCGATATTGGCCTTGAAATTTCATTGGTTAATGCATATACTAGACCTAAAAATTCATTTGGCACATATAGATCTCTTTACAGCTAAGAGATGGTATCCAAGGTAGACTAGAAGGCTTTCAGTCCATTATTTCTTGCATCCACAACCCAAAAATTAACTACAAACAAAATAGGCCCAAAAACTCAAAAAATTAAAGAGGATATGGCCGATTGAACACAAACCCACAACTAGGGGTGAGAAATAGGCTCAGTCCCTAGCCGAGTCACCAATATGTTGTTATAATTATGCGGCAAGGGTTAGAAAATTCCTTGTTAAGACTTAATATTGGCTCATTACCCCTTAATTGGGGCATATTCTATTAGTAATGTTATTTTATTTATGTCAGCTTTAGGCCATTAGTTGTAATTATACCTTCTAGTCTCCTATATATACCAAGGAGAAATTTTCATTTTGAATCATCTTGTACTTGAACATTTAAGTGGGGTAAAAGGAGGTTGCCCCCTCGAAGAGGCTTATTATCTGAAATTATCTCTTTTTCAAGGCGTTGAGTACTTTTTCTGAGGTTTTTTTGTGCTATATTGATATTTGGTTCTTAACATATGGTATCAGAGCTCAAGGTCTTGGGGTTTCGCTGCTACATTTGAGACACCTTGGAATTTTCGCTATAAATTTTTTTACACAATGTTTCAGAAGGAAATTATTGGAGGATATTTAGTATATGAATCAAGGTACGCTGGGTTCAAAATTCAGCTCCCGATTCCTTATAATTTTAGATATACAACCTGTACAAGATAGGGCTCTGGAATCATCCTGAATTGAGTCATTGCGGGATTTTCTCTATTAAAAATTTTCTGTAATGTTTCATACCTTGAAATCTGAAGGATATTTACTGAAATTAGTAAGGTATCTGTGGTAAAAATTTCAGCTTCTGGGTCATCTTAAATTTGTAGATACACCTTGTGTAAGATAGGGTATCTGACTAGTCCTATTGACTAGTCTCAAGAAGGTGTTCTAGGTAAAAAACTCATAACTTCTTCCTATAGTATCCAAATTGAGTGGGAATGGTTTCATTGGATCGTGGACAATCTATAGTATATTTTCTGTGAGTTTCAGAATTTTATATCAATTATTTTATGTGGGGAACACTATACAAGGGAGATCTCCTGGAAGGGAAAAAAATCGGCAAGTTGTGGGGAAGTTACCGTAAATTCCACTTGGCACATCCAATTTTGATCAGACCTATGGCATTGCAGAGAATAAATATCAAAGAACTATATAAAAGAAAGTGTCATACCCAGAAGGGCCGAAACTTGGGATATACAATAGAAGAAATATTTTCTATTAGAACCACCTCAAAATCAAGGTTCAAAAGTGATACTTGGCCAACATGCACCAAAAAAGGGAACTTCTACACCAAATAAGCCTCTAGAAAATCCTACTTGGACTCTTGATGAAGGTGAAGAAATTTGTAGGGACATAAATGAACTACAAAAGAAGATGGATTCAATGGAATCTAAGTTGGATACTAAGATGGATGGTTTAAAAGGGGAGATCATGGAAGTATTGAAAAATTTCGTAACAG
>JZKD02S1432662.1:652070-666803 GCA_000966675.3 Picea glauca
TAATGCAAGAAGGAAGGCCCCTGACTTTTGAAAGTCGACCACTCAAGGGAAAGGACTTACACAAACCCATTTATGAGAAATAAATGATGGCAATACTACATGCATTGAAGAAATGGCGTCCTTGTTGGACAACTGAGAGGGGGCGGGGGGGTGAATCAATTGTTACTGTGCTTAAACAATTATGCTTTTTTAAAATTATTTACAAGGCACTCAATGATAATAACAATAATGAAGGGAAATAAGAAATGGAACATTCAACATCAGACACATATATGAGATACACAGAGACAAATATTTCTCGACAAAACCTATAAAGGGTAAAAACCTCTTCTTCTTTATATGATAAGCATTATTTACATTCTTTACATTATCATACATATGAGCACCAACTCATTGTGAGGCTACAACCTCTGTTTTTGCAAGATGCAACTTGCTGAGAGCACCAACTCTCTGTTTTCTCTAGCACCCACTAGAAGGAAGCACCAAATCCCTGGTTTCTCTAACACCAACTAGAAGGAAGCACCAACTCCTTGGTTTCTCTAGCACCAACTAGAAGGAAGCTACAACTCCCTGTGTTCAAGCACCCACTTGAACCTCTGAGGACACCAGTCCTCCCTAGCACCTCCCTTCCACCCTAGATTATGAATATGAATTACTGAAACTTATTACAGTGATATAGTGTTCAACAACATCTTACCAGTCTCATCACTATTCTGCAAGATTTCACTGCTTAGTCTTCCTCACTGTCTTCCTGCACGCATCCATTACACTTTTCTATTCTTTTGCCTCTTGTTCTTTCTGCACCATTCCCATTTCAATGCACCTTTTTTCTTCTGTCCATTTTAGCTGTTGCACTCCACCTTCTTCTTCACACATGCATCACTCTCAACAACAACAACAACCCCAATCTCTTCTTTGTTCCACATTCTTATACTGCCTGTGCATCATGTGCATTCTCTGTATGCATTGGTTCTGCATGGTCTGCATGTCTAGTGCTCTACCTGTTCATCATGGAAACTCTTCTGCTTCTCTGTTTCTTCAACACATCTGTCCATCATCACTGGGTGTCATATTGAAATTCCTTCGCATCATCAGCAGTCCAGATTCTTCATCTTCTGTTCCAGTCGAGCTCAATCTCTCTGTTGCAGTTAATGGCTCCAACGCTCTTCCAGTTGTCAATCGCCTCCATGAACAGTATTTTCTTCTACTGGCAAATGCCTTCAGACTCTTCACCTCCTTTGTCAATCACGTCGAAGTCTCTTCGAGTCCTCTGGCAGAAACCATCAGTGGTTTTTGGTAGTTACACTATGACGTGCAACAATAGCCCTCCAATTTGATTCAATTTCATCTGCACTGTTGGATGACTTTCATTAGTCTTACATTCATTTCATCATTCCACTCTTCGACATTTCGGGATCACCGTGATGGAGGAATTTAGTACTCTCCAATTCTCGACCCACGAAACTCCGAAAAGGAGCTTTTCTTCACTAACTCCTTCACCCATCTTCCGCCGATGTGACCAAAGGCTGTGACCTCTAGCCGAGCCTAACTGTGTTTCGCATTTCGACTTTTTGGCAATTTGGCATTCCGGTATTCTTGTGGTAAAGTTTCTTGACTCTCCATGTCGTGGTGCCCAAAACCCTGAAACGAAGCTTGTCTGTGACATTTCGCGACTTCGGGTTTCACGATTTCGGGACTCCTGTGATGAAGAGTCTTCACTCTTGACTCCTCCTACTCCTGGTAGCTAAAACTCCAGTATGGAGTCTTTATCATTTCGCGACTTCTGGTTTCACGATTTCAGGACTCCTGTGATGCAGTGTCCTGACTCTTGACTTCTCAACCTCTCGGTATCCGATACTCCAATATGGAGTCGGATCAACGGTCCACGACTTCCTCGATCCAATGGCTTAGATCATTTCTCCATTTCGTGTTTAACGATTTTAGGACTCTTGTTGATGAAGGGTCCTTGTCATCTCCATCTCACGGTAACCGAAATCCCGGTATCCAACAATCCGAGTGATGCACCTTTTTAGGGTTTTCGGGATTTCGCATTTTGGCACTTCGGGACTCTTGATGACGAGAGTCCGTGACATCTCTATCTCTCGGTATCTGAAACTCCGGTAGCCAAAACTTCGAGCGATGCACCTATTTCACGATTTTGGGGTTTCTCATTTCACGACTTTGGGACTCCTGTGTTGGAGAGTCTCGACTCTTGACTTCTCCATCTCCCGGTAACCGAAACTCTGAAATGGAGTCTTTGTTGGGGTTCATGTTTTGGGGTTTTGGGGTTTCAAATTTCGCGACTTCACGAGTTGAAAGGTTGGAGCATTTCATTCCTTTGAATTTTCAGTCAGCGAAAGCATGATATTTTGCCACGTCTTCTTCTTGGATCAATGGTCTAGATTTGTCCTTGATCCAACAATTTAGGTTATATTGCGATTTCACATTTCACGACTTTGGGACTCCTGTAGTGGGAGTTCTTGACATCTCCAACTCCCAGTATCCAAAATCCCAGTAGTTGAAACTCCGAAATGGAGTTTGACCAACACTTCGATCTTGCCATTTGATAATCGTTGCATTGCTGGTCTTCCTTGCCTGCTTATTTGCCATCAAATGAACAAGCATACCTTTGCACTGCATTCGACTCTACGCTAATTCCTCCTGAGCTTACTTTGTTCCTATTTTGTCATCGATGCATACTCTGATCTTGCCATCAATGACAAGAATACTCTGCCTGTAAAACATGCCAACAATCTCCCCTTTTGGCATTGATGGCAACCCTAAGCGTCTTCGCTAATCCGTTTGGACCTCCAACTGTAGCATCTGGCCTGGACCACTCCTTTTCTCCCCCTTTGACATCAATGTCAAAGAAAACATGCTCCCCCTGAGCTGTTGCAGTAATTTTTAGGAGGCATTAGATATTCAAACAATACAAAACTCCCCCTAACAAGATGGTCTCTCTTAGGTGTGAGGCGAGATGACACCCAGCTTCTGTTGGAGATATTCAAAAGGGGTCTTAGCTAGGGGTTTAGTAAAGATGTTTGCTATTTGTTCTGTCGTTGGAATGTACTAAACCTGAACAACCTAATTGGTGACCTGCTCTCTTAGAAAATGGTATTTTATGGGTATATGCTTGGTCTTGTAGTGGAATACTGGATTCTTAGACACACTGATGACACTTGTGTTGTCACAATGAATTGGGATCGGTGCAACATATTTTACTTCCAAGTCTGCAAGTGTCTGAATCATCAATAATACTTGAGTGCAACAGGTAGTAGCAACAATATACTCTGCCTCTGTAGTTGATAAAGAAATGGAAACCTGATTTTTACTAAGCCATACTACTAATGGGTCACCCAGGAAGAATGCTCCTCCACTGGTGCTTTTTCTCTCATCAACACAGTTTTCCCAATCTACATCTGAATAAGCAGTTAACTGAAAATTCTGATTTCTGGGATACCACATACCATAAGTCATTGTTTCTTTCAAATACCTGAATATTCTTTTGACATATTGCAAATGAATCTGTTTAGGTGCAGACTGAAATCTTCCTACCATTTCTACAACATGCATTATGTCTGGGCAAGATGCTGTGATGTACAAAAGGCTGCCTATCATTGATCTATATGAACTTTGATCAACATTAGGTGACTAATCATCCTTGCTTAATTTGCATCCAGTAACCATAGGTGTACCCACAGGTTTGGAGTCTTCCATTTAAAATCTTTTCAACATTTCTCTTAGATATTTTTCTTGAGAAATGAACATCCCTTCAGACCTTTGAGTAATTTTCAGACCAAGAAAAAATGACAGTTCTCCTATCATGGACATTTCAAACTCAGATTCCATGGCAGAAGCAAACCATTGTACCAATGGATCCTTATTACATCTGAAGATGATGTCATCTACATAGACCAATACGATGAGCAAATTATTATCCTATGTTTTAATATACAGATTGTTGTCAGCTTTTCCTCTCTTGAACCCTTTGTCTTTGAGATACGTATCCAGTCTGTGATACTAGGATCGAGGGGCTTGTTTTAACCCATATAACGCTTTCTTCAGCTTGCATACTAAGTCAGGGTTATTAGATAGTTTGAAACCCTATGGTTGTCCCATATAGACTTCTTCACTTAAATATCCATTTATAAAAGCTGACTTGACATCCATTTGATAGACTTTAAACCTTTTATGACAAGCATAGGCAAGACATATTCTGATAGCTTCTAATCTTGCTACAGGCGCAAATGTTTCATCAAAATCCAGTCCTTCTATCTGAGCATATCCTTTACAGACTAACCTTGCTTTGTTCCTGACAACTTGTCCTTGCTCATTCAACTTATTCTTAAAGATCCATTTGGAGCCAATGATGTTTTTATCTTCAGGTCTATGAACCATCTCCCATGTATTGTTTTTCTTAATCTGATCAAGTTCATCATTCATTGCTTTAACCCAATGGTTATCTTTGTTGGCTTCATTGAAATTCTTGGGTTCCAACATGGATATGAAAGTCATATGAGATTGTTCGGTGGTTTTGATTATCTTTCTCCTGGTTTGTACACCTTTGTCTTTTTATCCAATTATCTGACTTGCAGGATGATTCTTTTGAATGATTCTGAAGGAGGAATTTGAAATTGACTGCTAATTTGAGTCTGTCTGAGTGTCTGAGTCTTCATCTGATTCAAATTCTTCATTTTCTAATTCTTGGACATGTTCATCTTCAGCTCTAGGTGTGTCTTCTGTAAAAGACTCATTACTGTACATCTCTCTTGCTGGGATTCCTTCATCAACTTTTACATCAATACAGTCAACCATTTTATGCAGCCTCTTATTATAGCATCTGTATCCTTTACTGTTGTAGCATACCCCAAGAAGATACCTTCATCAACCCTGTCATCATATTTTCCAAGGTTCTCATCATTATTCTTTATGTAGCATTTACTCCCAAAGACTTTGAAGTGTTTAATTGAAGCAGGTCTCCCAAACCAAAATTCATAAGGTGTTGTCACTTTGTGGTCTAAGGTGGGATTTGTTAAGAACATGGACTGCTGTGTGTATTTATTCTACCCAGTAGGTTTGACCAATGTTCTTCTCATTCATCATTGACCTGGCCATTTCCTGCACTGTTTTGTTTTGCCTCTCAACTACTCCATTTTGTTGTGGAGTTCTTAGGATTGTGTATTCTCTCTTGATCCCATGCTCTTACCATAATTCCTTGAAGTCTCTTGACACAAAATATCCTCCCTAGTTTGATCTTACTACCTTTAACCTCTTCCCCGTTTGAGTCTCAGTTAAAGCCTTAAATATTTTAAACTTCTCAAATGCTTCAGCCTTTTCCTTGAGAAAGGCAACCCAAGTATGTCTGGAGTAATCATCTATAATCTGCATGAAGTAGTTTTCTTTCCATGTGCCTTCCTATCTTGATGGTCCACATAAATCCATATGAACTAGTTGGAGTGGTTTTTCTGTTGAAGTAAAGCTCTCGGACTTAAACCGTGTCCTGTTTTGCTTCCCTACTTGACAGGGTTTACACATTGAATCTTGGGGCTTTGATATTCTCGGAAGATCTTTTACTGCCTTGAGTTTTTTGAGTTTGATTAAGTGGTCAAAGTTTAGATGTCCAAGTCTCCTATGCCATAACCAACTTTCATCATGTCTGCTTATATGACATTCTTCTCTATTTTCTTTCAGCACATATACATTATTTTATGTCCTTATGCCTTTGGCCACCACTTGTCCCGGGGTTACAGATTTTATCTTGCAGTCCTTGGACGTGAACACCACTTCACATCCTCTGTCACACATTTGACTTACACTGAGCAGATTATGTTTCATCCCATCTACAAGTAGAACATCTTGGGCTTTTCCTTTTCCATTACTTAAGCTCACCATCCCTTTACCTTTTATTTTCCCTGGAGCATCATTTCTAAAGGTTACATTTCTTGATTTGCTTTCACTTAGAGACAGAAAATTGCCTTTGTCTCCTACCATGTGTTTGGAGCATCCACTGTCTATATACCAAGGGTTTGTTTTTCTTTGAGCGGACAATACTAATCCACACTTGTCACTTTCTTTCTTCTTCCAAAACTTGACATTTTCAGTAGGGGATTTCGAATCTGGTTCATAGATAATTAACTGACAATCAATAGATTTATGTCCAAAGTTATGACAGGTGTAGCATTCAATCTCATTATTCAATAGGTCAAACTTATTGTTGCAACATTGTCTACTCATTGACTGTTGATTATTTCTTGGCCTCCTTAGTTGCATGTCCCTAAACTTAATTTGGCAATTTGCAGTCTGTGAAGGTTTGTTACTTGGTTGTATCATTCTTTGTTGTGGGAAGTATTTATTCCTTCGAAATATTAATTGCTCATGTCTAAGTTTTAAGGAACAATTTACAGCTTTGTGACCAAAATTAGAATAGTAGAAACAATAACCATAGAAAAATTCTTTGTACCTGGAAAGTGGTGGTAATCTATGAGAAAATCGATTTCTTCCATGCTAATGACGTCTTTCAGCAGGGAGCGTATTATTTCTTTGTTCTACATATTCAATCCTAGCACCTTCTTCTTTACTCATCCTGGGTAGCTGATTGTCTTCCTTTGTTTCTGCAGGTTTGTTGTGGTTATTGGTTGTATAGTTTACAAACTTGATGGGTTCTTCGTTTCTTGGCTTACCACTACTTGATGCTTCTTCATAACCTAAACCAGTTTTCAGCTTTGGATTCCTTTGCCGATTCAGAATGGTGGCCAATCCTTCTGAGGCTTTGATGCTTGACAAATTTTGATTATACAAGGATTGAACCTTCTCCATTTCTTTCCTCGTTTTCACTACTTCTTGTTCTAATGCTTCACATCTTGCCTTCTTTTCTGATAGCTGTTGTTTCAGAATCTCTTCAATTTTCTTTGCCTCCTCTAATTCCACTTTTAATAGGACAAGGTCTTCATCAGGTCCTTTACTGTCTTTCTCTAACTGTATCAACAATTGTCGTTGCTTTCTGTTCTTAATTCTTAGTTTTTCAATCTCTTCCAGTGCACTGATCAGTTCTCCTTCCATGTCAACCACAACTTCTTCTTCATCAACATCACTCCCTATGCTGTTATTATCATAATCCTCTTTGGCCATAAGTATGAATTCATTTAGTTTATCTTCAATAGAGGAGTCATTGTCTTCATCATCCAAAGTATCATCATCATTGTTTACGCACATACTTTTCTTCTTAACGTTATTCTCTTTAAAGAAATTTCTGTGTTTGTACTTCTCCTCATCATCACATGTTTGATCCTTTCCTTTGTGGGGACATTTATTTGCAAAATGACCTATCCTACCACAGTTGAAACATTTGAAAGGTATTTTAACTTTGTATTTGCCTGATCCCTCCTTCAGTCTCTTCACAAATTTTGCTTCAATTTCATCGGGCTCAGAATCCTCATTCTTGTCTGCTTTAAATGGTGCTTCTCTGGAGGTGGATTTATCTTTAACTATTCTCATTTCATATGCATTCAATGTTCCTAGAAGTTGATCAAACTCCAAGGTTTTTAGATCATTAAGTTCTTTTATAGCAGAGACCTTCGGGTTGAACCTATCTAGGAGAGATCTCAAGATTTTCTGAACTAAAGAAGGTTCCTCAATTGTTTCACCAAGTGCCTTCATTGCATTTACCATTTTTTCTACTCTCAGAAAGTATTTTCCAACAGTTTCATCTTCCTTCATCTTCAACTATTAAAACTGTATTCTGTAGGTTTGAAGCTTGGCATCCTTTAGCTTTTCATTACCTTCATAATTGCTAAAGAGTTTATCCCACATTTCTTTAGCAGTTCCTAGGTGCATAACTTTTACGAATTCTGCTTCTGCAAGCCTAATAAAGATAACATTCATAGCCTTAGCGTTGAAGCTAAATTATAGATTGTCATCCTTATTAGCTAGTACAACTAGCTTTACATAACTAGTGTCTACCACATCCCAGACATCCGCACCTAAATCCATTATGTAGGTTCTCATTTTAACTTTCCAGAAGGCAAAGTTTTTTCCATTGAACAGAGGGGCCTTATTGGTTGAATTTCCTTCATGGTTTGACATGTTTAAGCTCTAGGATCTACCCTTAGACAAAATGGGTTGGCTCTGATACCAATTGTTGGACAACTAAGATGGGGGGGGGGGTGAATCGGTTGTTACTGTGCTTAAACAATTATGCTTATTTTAAATTCTTTACAAGGCACTCAATGATAATCACAATAATGCAGGGAAATAAGCAATGGAGCATTCAACATCAGTCACATATATAGATACACAGAGACAAATATTTCCCGAGGAAACCCATAAAGGGTAAAAACCTCTTCTTCTTTATATGATACACATTATTTACATTCTTTACATTATCATACATATGAGCACCAACTCATTGTGAGGCTACAACCTCTGTTTTTGCAAGCTGCAACTTGCTGAGAGCATCAACTCTCTGTTTTCTCTAGCACCCACTAGAAGGAAGCACCAACTCAATGGTTTCTCTAGCACCAACTAGAAGGAAACACCAACTCCCTAGTTTCTCTAGCACCAACTAGAAGGAAGCACCAACTCCTTGGTTTCTCTAGCACCAACTAGAAGGAAGCTACAACTCCCTGTGTTCAAGCACCCACTTGAACCTCTGAGGACACTAGTCCTCCTTAGCACCTCCCTTCCACCCTATATTACGAATATGAATTACTGAAACTTATTACAGTGATATATTGTTTAACAACAACTTACCAGTCTCATGAGTGTTCTGCAATATTTCGCTGCTCAGTCTTCCTCACTGTCTTCCTGCACGCATCCATTACAATTTTTTGTTCTTCTGCCTCTTGTGCTTTCTGCACCATTCCCATTTCAATGCACCTTTTGTCTTCTGTCCATTTCAGCTGCTGCACTCCACCTCCTTCTTCACACATGCATCACTCTCAACAGCAACAACAACCCCAATCTTTTCTTTGTTCCACATTCTTATATGTTAATGTTTATGCCATTATTATAGTTCTTTGCATTTCAATAGATAAGAGCATCATGAGAATAAGATCACTGAGAAATACACATTCACAAGAGACACAACATTTATCCTGGGAAACCCTCTAGGGGAAGAAAACCCAACAAAAAATTCCTTATCATAAATAGCTTATACAATGTTCAAGAGATAACTCAAACCAATACAGATAGTCCTCCCCAAGAGATGCGCCACTCTTCTCCCTCTCCTTTGCCGGTAACAAATCAGAACTTGTCTCTCAAACTGAGCAAGTGAGTTGTGTTCAAATGAGGCACTGGCCTCCTATATTTATACAAGTTCTGGCATGTGTGAAGTGTATCTTCACTGGTAGGTCCGACTTCTCAATTTGGGTGGGTAAGCCCACCTTTATTATATTTCTGGGTCTCTTAATTAATTGCTGGGGTTGACTTCTTATTCTACCTATTATAATTGTTTGTTGACCAATCCGCAAAAGGGGATTTGGTCCTAATACAATTACCGACATGATTAATCCACAATGGGGATTAATCCAATGAACAAAATAACAATAATAATAAGAATTCTCTTCGCAGTTACATTATTTCAACACTCCCCCTTAACAAGAAGGGTATTCTTCATCAGCATCAGGCGAGAGAGGTCTACATCATCAGTGGCATCAAGAGGACATTATCGTCAATATCATCTTGAAACATTGGCTAGCATATTTACGAGTCATCGGAAGTTTTCTTCATCGACAACACCATCATTCTCGAAAGAATGCTATCATCATCTGCATCAAATATGTATCAGTAAAATTGATACCTCATCACAACACTAGGCTGGCAATACTACACTAGCTCAATGTGACAGCTCTTAAGCTGGTAACTTAGTGTCAGTCACATCTTTCTTTACGTTTAACAACTAGGTCAGAAGCAAGGAATATCATCATCTCGCTTTACGTCTAACAACTAGGTCAGAAGTGAGGAATCACAACGTCATGCTTTACATCTAACAACACGGTCAGAAGCATGACTCATCTTGATTTACGTCTAACAATGAGGTCAGAAGCAAGGAACACATCAAAATCTCGCTTTACATCTAACAACGAGGTTAGAAGTAAGGAATCATCTTTCTTTACGTCTAACAACAAGGTCAGAAGCAAGGAATCACAACATCATGCTTTACATATAACAACGAGGTCAGAAGCATGACTCATCTTGCTTTACGTCTAATAGCGAGGTCAAAAGCAAGGAACACACAACGTCATGCTTTACGTCTAACAGCGAGGTCAGAAGCATGTCTCATCTTGCTTTACGTCTAACAGTGAGGTCAGAAGCATGACTCATCTTGCTTTACGTCTAACAGTGAGGTCAGAAGCAAGGAACACATAGTGTCATGCTTTACGTCTAACAACGAGGTCAGAAGCATGACTCATCTTGCTTTATGTCTAACAACGAGGTTAGAATCAAGGAACACACAACGTCATGCTTTACGTCTAACAGTGAGGTCAGAAGCATGACTCATCTTGCTTTACATCTAATAGCGAGGTCAGAAGCAAGGAAAATATATATACTCCCCCTTTCAGGGAAGGTCCTTTCGGACTATACCAAGCTTATCTCGAAAGTGTTCAAACTTTACACGAGATAGAGGCTTAGTCTACACGTCAACAACCTTTTCATCCGTGCTAATGTACTGGAGCTTCAAGGCTCCTCTTTGTACCATGTCATGGATGAAATGATAGTGGATCTCTATGTGCTTTGACCTGTCGTGGAACACATGATTCTCTGTCATTTTTATGCAGCTTTGATTGTCACCTAGAATTGCGGTTTCTCTCATCTCCAAATCAAATAGGTCCATCAGAAACTTTCGAAGCCATATGGCTTCGCAGCTAGCAGAACATGCGTTAATGTACTCTACTTCCACTGTGCTAAGAGAAATACTGGATTGCTTCTTACTCTGCCATGAGATCATGGTTGATCCCAAACTGAAACAACATCCATAAGTGTTTTTTCTGTCTGCAACGCTTCTTGCCCAATCTGCATCAGTATATCCACTCAATGTGAAGTCATGATCTCCATCATAGCTGAGACCATAATCCATCGTACCTTTAAGGTACCTCATCACATGTTTTGCAACCACTAGGTGAACACGTCTGGGATCTACCAGAAGCTGACTCAAGGTGTTCTTCAGGTACATCAGTGATCCAATAATCTGTCTGTATAGTGTGGTATCTATTAAGTCTGATGAAGTATCGAAAAATATCTTCAACTTCGTTTCCATGGGTGTATTCATGGACTTACACTCTAGCATGTCAAATCTCCTTAATATTTCGACTGTGTACTTCCCTTGATTAAGGGAGATTCTTTCTAGACTCTGCCATACCTCAAGACCTAAGAAGTAATGCATTAGGCCAAGGTCTTTCATTTTAAATTCTGCGGCAAGTCTTTGTTTACATTCAGTGATGAGCTTTTCTTCTCTAGTTATGAATAAGTCATCCACATACAGTAGTAATATTATTGGTTCATTATCCATAATTTTGAAGTAGATATTTGAGTCTTCTTTACTCTTGGTAAATCCCAAGCTCGTCAAGAAACTGTCTATATGACCATACCAAGCTATGGGAGCTTGCTTCAATCCATATAAGGTTTTCTTCAATCGGCAGAAATGAGACTTCTTGTCTTCAACCTCAAATCCTTGGGGTTGCTCTATATACACTTCCTCTTTGATAACACCATTCAGGAAAGTTGTCTTCACGTCCATCTAGTGCAGCTTCCATTTCGTCTTGGTAGAAAGAACTATAATGGTTCTGATCGAAGTGTATCTGGCCACATGAGCGAATGTCTCTTCATAGTCGATACCTTCCTTATGGGTAAATCCACAAGCGACAAATATTGCTTTATATTTCTCAATACTTCCATCCGCAACATGTTTTATTTTGAAGAGCCATCTGTAGGATACTCCATCTTTATTCTTCAATCTGGGAACTATTTCCCATAATTCATTCTTCATTATGGATTGGTATTCCTCTGTCATGGCATCTTCCCATTCCTTCTTTTGAATGGATTCTTCAAAGCATGTAGGCTCTTCACCTAGTAGATTGCACATCAAAGTCGTGTAACTGGAGAATGGCTTTGGTCTTTTCACATGTCTCGTGGTTCCTTCTGGAACACCATACTTCTCTCCATATTGAATAAGATCTCTTGCCCAAGAAGGCTTTATTTTATGGGAGAAGGTCATTTGAGGGGGTTCTTGAACTTCTGTTATATTATGATCTTCAGGAGTCTCCTCATCAGGGGAATTTACGACTTCCCTTACAGGTTTTGCAGGTTTGGGAACTTCCCTCATGGATTCTGTAGTCCTGGGATTTACAGGTTCCTCTTCATATACTTCTTCAAGCTGGAATATTCTTGATTTCATGAGTGTTGCTTCTTCATCATGAGTGTTGCTTCTTCATCAAAGGTCACTTCCCTGCTGATCTAAATATGGCGGTGACCAGGTATGTAGATTCTGAAGGCCTTGGATACTTCACAGTATACCACAAATATTCCCTTCTTTCCAGAGGGTTCCAGCTTGTTTCTTTTCTCTTTTGGTATATGAATAAATACTGGACAACCAAATATTTTGAGATGGCTTACCTTTGGCTTCTTTCCAGTGAACATCTCTTCTGGTGTCTTGAGCCCAAGTGTACTATGGGGCAATCGGTTCTGGACATAAACAACTATCATTGCTGCTTCTGCCCATAAGCACATAGGAATATATTTATCTTCACAGCGTCCAGTGTGGTTCCGTTCTTCTGTTCAGCTACACCGTTTTGTTGGGGATCTTGATGCCAACATCTTTGCATAGGTTCACGAACTCTTTTGAGGTATATTCTCCTCCATTATCTGACCTGAGTATCTTAATCTTCCTTACATAAGGGTTCTCTTATCAAGGCTTTGAATTCCTTGATCTTTCCGAAAACTTCAAATATATCTAGGTCTTTTATGAGAATGATCATTAATGAACGATACATAGTATACATACCCATTAATGGAGGATGATGGAATTGGGCCACACACATCTGAATTGATGAGTTCTGGGACTCCTTCTGTCTTTTTGTCCCTCTTCGGAAACGAGTTCTTGATGTTCTTCCCTTCTACACATCCATTGCATATGCCTTCTTGATCAACCTTGAGTTCTGGTAAACTTGTGACATCTTTGGATATGTATGGTAGCGCCTTGTAGTTGATGTGAGCTAATCTTCTAGAGTTCACATGGATTCTTCAATAGTGTGGGTCATGGAAGCTTCTGAGTGACCCACCTTCTTCTTTTCCACTGATGATTGCTTTATTTATGATCTCTCCTTTAGCACGTTGCCTTCTGCAACCTTCGCTATAGCTTCCTCATGTGACCTGGAGCAAGGTCAACAAAACAACAAGCAAGAATAATATCCTTCTTGATAATATAAAGCAATAGCACGAACACTCATCACATTAGCTCCTTTAGAGCTATCACTTATAATTTATATGAAGCAAAGATTAAAGGTAAGGAATATAATACGGAATGAGGTCAACACTCTCATAGTGTTGTGACCAAGCATTCTTCCATGGAAATATGAAACTAACATACAAGATTTCTCCGAGAGGAGATGTTAGTTGTATCAGGCAAAGCATATACCTCTATATTCTCACATGCTATCAAGTATAATACTTTACGACAATTGCTATCTCAACTAAAGTCATCAGCTTGTCATGTGTACCTTTGAATATTGATTAATCAAACCTGGAGCCTTGTCCTCAAGAATGAGTGCTTTCTTTTCTTCCAGATCTCCTTCACTCAAGTGACGAGTGCTTTCTTCAACCTATCTTCTGTACTAAGACAATACACTAACTTGACAAAAGGTTAGGTTAGAAGATAAACTCTATGATCAACTTTTAATTTTTCTAATAATTTGATCATAGCTTCAACATGCAATACTGATCAAGATAATTTTATAACAAATAGATGCATATTAGAATAATCACACCTGGGTTGCAACATTCCTTTGAATGTGTTGGATCTTGAGATCCTTTTGGATCTATGGCAAGAGATCCCTTCTCCTGCAAATACTCTTTAGGGTTTAACAATTAAACATATGTGAGTACATACCTTGGATAGCATTTGTAGGTAGTGGATCCATCTGGTAACATCAGTAATTATTACCCAAAACTTCAAAGGTGATTGCAACTGGTTCTACGACTGCAACTGCAACTGCTACTTAGGGTTTTATGAGGAAACCCTAATTTTTAAAACTTCGAATTTTGAAATTCTAATCTAGGGGATAGATGCGTTGAGCTGAGGTGAGTTAGCTGGTGTATTCAGATTTTCAAAAATCCAACTTTTACCCCTTCAAATCTGATCTGCGGATTTCTGGACTGGTGCTTCTGGTTTTCTGGTACTTCTGGTACTCTAGTACTTCTAGTACTCTGGTTTTCTGGTACTTTGTGAAACTAGGGTTTCACTTTCCAGGAGATCCAGCCACTGAAAAGGTGTGCTCTAGGTGCCAAATTGATCCTTGGGGGAGGGCACAACTTTCTAGGAGGTTAGGGCACTGAAAATACTCACTTTTGCAAAACCCTAATTTTTGGGTACGGTAACAATGATGTTTTTCCTCTTGCAAATTATTCTTCCTTCAGGTTGGCTCTGAAACCATGTTAATGTTTATGCCATTATTATAGTTCTTTGCATTTCAATAGATAAGATCATCATAAGAACAAGATCACTGAGAAATACACATTCAC
>JZKD02S1432662.1:679770-697192 GCA_000966675.3 Picea glauca
ATAAGGTGCACAAATGGATGAACTCCAAAGTGGTCCCCTTATGGTGAAAGCCCTCACGGGAAGATGCTTTATGGATTGAGTTATCCTAGAAGAATGGTTGGAGAACCCATGCTTGCATGTGGATTAATGAGATGAATATCAATGAATTTGTTGGTGAAACTATCCTAGATGGATAGTGCTTGACATGCCATTTCCAGTGGTATGTGGAATGTCACACAACTCCTCACGGTTTGAGAGTTACGGCTCTATGAAGTTGAAGGACCCCCATATGATGGATTGAAGCCCCAAAAGGTCAAAGAAATCAAAGTGCTTGAAAAGAAGAAATCATTATTTTAATGATAAAGTAAAGTGACAAAATCAAGAAATATTATTTAAATGATAAAATGAAGTGAGAAAATCAAGAAGGAATATTTAAATGATAAAGTATTGGAGAACTTTCTATTCATGGAAAGTGGTTAACCGTAAAATAAGGAAAATAGGTTAAGTGACCTAGAAATGGGTTAAGTAACCTAAAAATGGGTTAAGTGACCTAGAAGATGAAAGTATAAATAAGAAGCTAGGATCTCTTGTAAAATATACATTTGGTGAGAATCCCTTTTGTGGATCAATGGAGAGCTTCTTGTGAATATCTTGTGGAGTATTGATGGAGAGCTTCTTGTGAGAGCATCGTATTGGTGTGGATCTCTTGAGCATGATTGAAGATCTATTATGAGGAAGAGAGCGAGAGGAGGATCTCATGGACACATCAAAGTTTCGGCAATGTCGGAGATCTTGACAACAAAAGTCTCGGATTCACAGAAAACCCTATTTTCTAATGTCCATGCGGGATGTCTGTGTATAGGGTGCATGTACACACAGGGTGGATGTGTATAGGATGAGTGTATACGCGGGATGACTGTGTACAGGGAGTGTGGAGTGGATAAAATCATCGAGATTTTTGTTTGAGCTGGTGCCAAGCTCTTGGATGATGAGGCAGGTTCCAGATATGTATTCTACGGCCTCAGAACTATCACTGAGACACTGGTATGGTTACATTATTGTCTTGATGGATACTATTGTTTGATGTGTTGTGAATGCTTAGGGAATTCTTGGTATGGCTTCTATGATGTGGCTTAGTTTGGTTGATTTGGTTGATGGAGTAAGCAACACTCTTGTGATTCAGTAGTGACATGATTGCTATGGTATACTAGTTATTAATACATGATTGAGATAACATTCATATTGATTTCTTGTGGAGCATGAGCAAGCAATTGGAGAGCTTGGATGTGTTGTGACTGGCCATGGGTCAATTTGGACAGTGGAAGACAAAAGAGAGTGATTGCAGGTTGCAGAGGATCTGAGCATGTGAAGAAAAGAAAAACCCTAGTTGCTTAGAAGCATACGCTTGTTGCATTATACATTGGCCGCGTTCACACACGAGATGTAGTGAGCCAGGGCACATGCACACACTGGCTGCACTACTGATAGGTCACGTACCTATTGACAGATTGATATCTGTTGAGGATTGTTACCTCATCTCAGTTGGTGCTAAGGGTGTAAGCTGAGTCTTTTATTATAGAGCAAATGATCTTACAGAGTTGTACTCTATTCAGTTGTTGCTGATAAACCCCAAGGATTGTAGTCTGTAATAAAAAGAAAATTGTACATACATCTTGTGTTCTTTGTGTTCATTGTGGTGATGAATTGTTGATGATATATTGCTGATATATGTTGCGAATATGTGCTCACATCTAACTGGTTATAAATGACAACAATGGGTAATGAATAAATGTTGAATGCTAATTTATGAATTTTTGTGCAAGTGGCAAGTGTTGGGAAATAGAGCCCCACACTCATTCACCTCCCCTCTAAGTGTGGTAGGTGTTTCCAACATAAGTATGACGGAGAGTTTGGACAATACGGATAAAATTGACCTTACCGTCGAAAATTACTAACTAATTCTCAAAATTTTGTTATAATTTTTTATTGATGCCTTGATGTTTTTCATAATTATGATGCTATCTATTAATCATCATACTTTTGACTCCTCTTTGAAAATTTTCAATAAAACAACCATTTCCATGACCCACCTCACTACGACTAAAACCGCCCATATCCGGAAAAGATCTCCAATGCCACAACGCTGACATCACCATCATGACCCACCACCACCTCGTGGCCTACCACTGTGTCACCCACATGGCACTTCCATATCAACAAATTATTCATCTCATGGGTGCATTTGGAACCTTGAGCCTTAATTATGCTATCTAAGGGGGATAAAAATGCCCGTCGTGGGCTTATTATGCTTGCTAAGGTGTACTAGGTTGTCTCGATTTTTCAATTAAATTTGAGTGGATGAGAGATAGTGGAAGGGACATGGATTAATTAATGAACATAGTGAAAATTAAAATATTGCATGATGCGTGCAAGTTGCAAAATACCTGACACAAATCAACTATGCCACTAGATAGGATATGAGAGAATATGAAGTCGTAAGTTAGTTAATGCGACCAATGATGTCCCATGATGGCTGGTCCTAACCAGTACTAACATGTCCCAAAGTTACCCCTTTGTATACTGAAGGGACACTAGTCCATGGAATTATAATTATCCATCGTCTAAATGTTCTACATTTTTTCTCTTTTACGATCATATTATCTCTTTAATTTTTCTCAAAATCTAGTAGAAATTATTGGATCTGTAGATTAGAGTGGTTAAGTCTGTATACTATGAATTCCAAAAGGGATTTTAGGACATTGAATCCATTTATGCATTCAAAAATGAAATTTAAATAATATAAAATTTCAATTTCACCCAGATTTAGATCATCAGATTACAGTGAAAAATTCCAAAACATAGAACATTTAGACTATGCCACCATGTGGGAAACTTGGGAAGGATTTGAGTGGCCGGATCAGAGGTCATAGTATTGCACCCCTATGAAGATGGTGCCACCAATCAAGAAGAATCACACCGCAACAATGTCGATAGTCCAGGAGGCCTCAAGACAGAGAAAGGGGAAGTCTCCAATAACAGTGGGACGACCAAAGGAAAAGGAACACATCTTGAGGGGAGGAATCAATGATGCCAATAATGATGAGGGGATACGATAGTACAAGGATATGAGATACAATGTAGTTCACGAGAAGGAACATGTCTATATTGGTCGGACCAAATGGGTGTTGAAGGTATTTGACCCAAGTATAGGATACTGTGGAAATTGCTTCATAAAAAAGCTAAGCTCATGGGGAACATATACCTGGTTGTATCAATATTGTACATCCCCACCATAATTATCTTCCTCAAGCTGGTCTACCATATATCATCAACCATTAACCATCACTTCCATTGCTCTCTTCCTGCCTAGTGGTGCACCCTTCATATCCATACTGCACTCCATATCTCCCATTAGACTCCTTGATGCACTACCAAGTTTAGAACCCATTCGCATTGTAATATTCTTTGGTACCACCCCACAATGTGAATATGGTGACTGGATACAACACTCTTTTGAGTATCAATTGCGGTGAACCACTGGCTACAACAAGGCAGAGTGTGCCTCAAGTAAGCATCACCTTAGAGCTATAAAAACTGGTTCGAGGACCTGTGAATACATGTAAAGTTAGTTATGGTCGAATTATGTAACTAACCTATGGGTTAATGTGGTCCCCATGGGGAACATAATATATAAGGTTTTAAGTAGAGATACAGGAAAGGGGAGGCTTGTTAGAGAAACCTCAGGAGGAATCTTCAAAAAGAAGAAAGTTGTAGAATCTGTATTACAATTTGCCCAATTTTGTAATGGAGACTCTAACTGTGATGTGTGTCTTGTAAAGATCCCACTATTATGAGGAATTAATGGAAGATCAATAATGTTTTGATTCATACTTGTCTTATATGTGATTCTTTTTGTGATATTTAGTGCTTATCTACAATCTTTGAGGGATATTTAATGTATCTTTACAATAATGTATGAATCTACCTACATGAATTTTTTTTTGAGACAAATCATCACATTGATATTTATAGTGGAAATAAATTACACATTGACTATCCCTTCAACTTTTGATGTTAGCAATGATTACCTTTATGGAATGCCTCTATCAGATAAGACTATATCCTATCCTTATGACTTTGACTCTTACAATCATCCTTATACAAGTCTCTCTGTAAACAAATATCTCCAAAACATCAGATTGATGCTAAGACAAAACCATGAGACAAACTCTCTCTAAATTTATATAAACAAAAAATAAAACATGACCGAAAATCCATTCATCAAAAAATTTGTAAGATTATCAAATCTATAGGAGTATGGTCCTTAATCTCATGATCAAGAAAAAAACCTTCCTCCAAAATGAGTGCTTCCTTTGAGAACTGATCAACTTTGTGGTTGAATTATCGGTAGACATGAGCAAAGGACACCTCTTCAAAAAATAATTTATTTTCCATAATCCTATTGAAAATAGGCCCAAGCTCCAAGTTAGAATGTTACTTTCACCATTTTCCCAGTCCATCAAAATTTTGGAGTCACCAAAGACTTGTAGCCTCTTAACCCGCTTGTCCACTGCAACCTTACGTAGGATCCATAGGGAATAGAGTTTTGATCTATTGTTTGTGCCAAAACCTTCCCCATACTTTAGTTAAAAGTAATTTGCATGATCTAGATAAATAATGGCCCCAACTCCACAAGTTCCCAGAGTACCCTGACATGCTCCATCAAAAAAACCCCAAGGCTTAGTGAGATCTATAATTCGTTCTTGAAGGCTTCTTGGAACAATATTATTTGGTTTCTTCCTTCCTTACCCATAAGAGACTATAATGTGATGTGCAAGTATTCTTAACTATTCCTCCTTATCTTCAAAAATCAACTTGTTCATGGTTAACCATATGCTCCATAACACATACCTAGGTAGTGCTCTTTGTGAGGAAACATATTTATCAATCATCCAAAATTCCATACATTCCAACAGATTTAATTTATCGCAATGAATTTGTGATTTTAAACTATTGGAAATTTCTATCTATACAACTTTGGTAAATTGGCACTAAACGAATAAATTATATTACAAGTGACCAAATTATATTTAAAGTTTGCATTGTAACTTGGAATGTCGAAACTGCACCGAGTGACAAAATTAAAATGCATGCCCAAGATTCCCTATAACTCCATAAATTGTTTTATAAGTTTTAAGATGGATTTAGATATATGATAAATTTACCTATGTCATCTAAAGTGCAATTGAAGAACAAGAGAGGTTGCTTTCATGCACCTAGATTTGGGATTTCATGTAAATTTGAAGGCAAAACTATCTTAGAGTAAAATACACACCTTAGTCTCAATTTTGACCCAAAATGGAGTGGTTCAACTTGTAGAAGGTGTAGTGTGTGATATCACACATGTCTATAACATTATATTGGAATTTTGTGAAGGGTGAAATGTACATTTTGGTTTGGGGTTACATGATTGAACTAATATGTATTGTTACATATGCAACTCTAAAATGATTTATAGTGATAGATGAATGATTCCACAAGTGAAATATCATGGTTTTGGACTATTGCTATATAGAAAGATACCCAGTAGGGTATTTATGCAATAATTCTTTCATATTATGGTTTAAGACTAGGGTTGCATATAATTTGTAGTTGCTAAAAGTAAAAATACTGCTTAGAATTTTTGTTGTTCCATTAAGTACCAACCATCTTAACATTGGGTAGGGAAAAAAACACATAATTGGTACAAAGTCGAGCCAATTCCCACTTCAGTATGGAAATTTTGAAAATCCATGTTTAATGAAAATTAAAAAATTTGACCTCATTTACTTGAGGTTTATGATATCTATTTCCCATGAAATTTGAACCTTATCACTGAATCTAAAATATTAGTTGTAGTATAATTTATTTCACTTCTCTAAAACCAAAATCACTAGCTTGTAACCCAAGAAAATGAACACTCAAATAATGCACTTTGTTGGTGGGTTTTGGTCACAAGGGTGGATAAATCCCCCTTAAGCTCAATAGTTGTGGGTTGAGCCTCAAGACAAATGGTAATGGATTTAAACCAAAGCCTATATCTATTTTCATATATCAAATCCTACTTTAGATAAGATATAAAAATGCAAAGCATGAAATGAAAGCTACCTAACATGAAATTTCATGAATTATGTACATTAAGCAAGTATGCTACTGAACATGAGATTATGCACATTATGCACATTGTCCTTATGAAATTTCAAGAAAACAAGGCGTTGAGGGAAATGCACATCTTGTTAGGTAAAAATGCAAGATGTATATATGTTGTTGTGTCCTTAGAATTTGGTGAAGGGTGAAATATACATTTTAGTTTAGGATTACATGCATGAACTAGTATGTATTTTTACATATACAACTATGAAATGCTTTATAGTGATAGATGATAGATCATTGATCCCACAAGTGAAATTTTGTTGTTGTGGATTGTTGTTGTATATGAACATACCCAATAGGGAATTTATGAAAGAATTCTTGCATATTACGGTTTAAGACTCTCTCTCTCTCTCTCTCTCTCTCTCTCTCTATATATATATATATATATATATATATATATATATATCATGTGCTAAGTGTTAGTTATATATATTTTATCCATATATTGGATTATGAATGGTCATGGTATGAAAATTACCATTGTGGAGGAAATTGGGAAAATGTTTCATTTGTAGCTTCTATATGTATTGTAATTTGCGTGAAAAATTATTGTTTTACAATCCATATGCATATTTCATACATGTAGGTTTGATATTCATAACAACAAAGATGCCTAGTAAAACCCTAGAAATGCACAAACTGTTTGTAAAAAGTTAGGAAAGGTTGTGTTATATATTAGATTTGAGTTGTGCAAGTTGTTGGGGGTATGGTTTATCATATTATACCTATTCATGTTGTTAATTTTGCAATTGGAAGTTTAAAAATGGATGATGTGCAAAAGAGACAAAGTTTGCCTTGTAATTTGGAAGGTCGAAATTGTACTAAGTGACCAAATTAAATTGCACGCCCAAGCTTTCTTGTAGCTCCAAAAATTGTTTGATAAGTTGTAAGATGGAGTTAGATACATGGTAAATTTACCTATGTCATATAAATTTTAATTGAAGAACATGATATGTTGCTTTCATGCACCTAGATTTGGTATTTAAGGTAAATTTGAAAGCAAAACAACCTCAGAGTACAATGCATGCCCTAGTCTCAATTTTGACCCAAATGGAGTGGTTCAACTTGCAGAAGGTGTAGTTTTGTGATTTTACACATGTCTATAAACTTGTATTGGCATTTTCAAACAGAAACCTACCTAATGTGCATAAAGGCTAATAATTTCCTTGTAAAACCAAAGGGCCAAATTGTTAAAGTTGAATATATGAAGTTGCATGCTCAAAGTTGGCTAAGGCTCCACAATTTAATATTCAAGTTGTGAATTGATGATTACAATATTTATTACATGTTTGTACAATTAGTAGTGCATTTACACTCCAAAAAGGATGATTTCTATGCACAAAGATTCACGACCTTTTGATGAATTAGAGGATTGTGGGTTATGAGAGAAACCAAGGTCCATTTTTCATTTTCAGTCATAAAAGACTCAACTATGAAAAAATAGGCAAGAGATGCCTAGTAAAACCCTCAAAATGGACAACCTGTTTGTAAAAAGTAAGCCAAGGTTGTCTTATACCTTAGATTCCAGATTTGCAAGTTGATGAGAGTGTGGTTTATCATAGTAGACTTGTTCATGTTTTTTTTTTTTTTTTCAATTGCAAGTTTAAAAAGGGTTGTTGTGCAAAAGAGACAAAGTATGCCTTGTAATTTGCACGATTGAAACTGTACTAAGTGACAACATTAAAATGCATGCACAAGCTTCCCTATAGCTCCAAAAATTGTTTTATAAGTAGTAAGATCAAGTTAGATACATGGTCAATATGCCTATGTCATCAAGATAGGTTTCTTTCATGCACCTATATTTGATATTTCATGTAAATTTGAAGGAAAAATTGCCTTAGAGTAAAATGCATGACCTAGTCTCAATTTTGACCCAAATTGAGTGGTTCAACTTGCAGAAGGTATAGTTTGTTATTTTACATATTTCTAGAAACTTATATTGGAATTTGCAAACATAAACCTACCTAATGTGCATAAAGGCTAAAAATTTCCTTGTAAAACCAAAGGGCCAAATTGCTAAAGTTGGTTATATGAAACTACATGCCCAAAGTTGGCCAAGGCTCCATAATTTAAGGTTTAAGTTGTAAATTGATGATTACAACATTTATAACCTAGTAGTGCATTTACACTCCAAAAATGATGATTTCTATGTGCAAAGATTCATGACATTATGATGAATCATAGGATGGTGGGTTATGAGAGAAACCAAGGTCAATTTTTCATTTTCATTCATAAAATATTCTTTTGTGCAAAAATAAGTAAGAGATGCCTAGTAAAACCCTCAGAATGCACAAACTGTTTGTAAAAAGTAACCCAAGGTTGTACTATACATTAGATTTGAGTTGCGCATGTTGTTGGGGGTGTGGTTTATCCTAGTAGATCTGTTCATGTTGTAGACCTTCTGATGAATTAGAGGATCGTGGGTTATGAGAGAAACCAAGGTCCATTTTTCATTTTCAGTCATAAAAGACTCAACTGTGCAAAAATAGGCAAGAGATGCCTAGTAAAACCCTCAATATGGACAACCTATTTGTAAAAAGTAATCCAAGGTTGTCCTATTTGTAATGCAAGTTGATGAGAGTGTGGTTTATCATAGTAGACTTGTTCATGTTTTTTAATTTTTCAATTGCAAGTTTAAAAAGGGTTGTTGTGAAAAAGAGGCAAAGTATGCCTTGTAATTTGCACGGTCGAAACTGTACTAAGTGACAACATTAAAATGCATGCGCAAGCTTCCCTATAGCTCCAAAAATTGTTTTATAAGTAGTAAGATCGAGTTAGATACATGGTCAATATGACTATGTCATCAAGATAGGTTTCTTTCATGCACCTATATTTGATATTTCATGTAAATTTGAAGGAAAAATTGCCTTAGAGTAAAATGCACGACCTAGTCTCAATTTTGACCCAAATTGAGTGGTTCAACTTGCATAAGGTATAGTTTGTTATTTTACATATGTCTAGAAACTTATATTTGAATTTGCAAACATAAACCTACCTAATGTGCGTAAAGGCTAAAAATTTCCTTGTAAAACCAAAGGGCCAAATTGCTAAAGTTGGCTATATGAAACTACATGCCCAAAGTTGGATAAGGTTCCATAATTTAAGGTTTAAGTTGTAAATTGATGATTACAACATTTATAACCTAGTAGTGCATTTACACTCCAAAAATGATGATTTCTATGTGCAAAGATTCATGACATTATGATGAATCATAGGATGGTGGGTTATGAGAGAAACCGAGGTCAGTTTTGCATTTTCATTCATAAAATATTCTTTTGTGCAAAAATAGGTAAGAGATACCTAGTAAAACCCTCAGAATGCACAAACTGTTTGTAAAAAGTAACCCAAGGTTGTACTATACATTAGATTTGAGTTGTGCACATTGTTGGGGGTGTGGTTTATCCTAGTAGATCTGTTCATGTTGTTAATTTTTCAATTGAAAGTTTAAAAAGGATTGTTGTGCAAAAGAGGCAAAGTTTGCGTTGTAATTTGCAAGGTCTAAATTGTACTAAGTGACAAAATTAAAATGGACGCCCAAGCTTCCCTGCAGCTCCAAAAATTGTTTTATAAGTTGTAAGATGGAGTTAGATAAATGGTAAATTTACCTATGCATATAAATTTCAATTGAAAAACAAGAGAGGTTGCTTTCATGCACCTAGATTTGGTATTTTATGTAAATTTGAAGGTAAAACTGCCTTAGAGTACAATGCATGCCCTAGTCTCAAGTTTGACCCAAATGGAGTGGTTCAACTTGTAGAAGGTGTAGTTTTTTTATTTTACGCATGTTTATAAACTTATATTGGCATTTTTAGACACAAACCTACTTGGTGTGCATAAAGGCTAAAAATTTCCTTGTAAAACCAAAGGGCCAAATTGTTAAAGTTAGCTATATGAAACAACATGACCAAAGTTAGTTAAGATTCCATAATTTAGAATTTAAGTTGTAAGTTGATGATTACAATATTTACAACTTAGTTGCACAAACAATTGTGCATTTACACTCCAAAAAGGATGATTTTGATGCACAAAGATTCACAAAATTTTGATTAATCATAGGATGGTGGGTTATGAGAGAAATCAAGCTTAGTTTTTTAGTTTTAGTCATAAAAGGCTATGTTGTGCAAAAATAGGCAAGAGATACTTAGTAAAACTCTTGAAATGCATAACTTGTTTGTAAAAAGTAACCAAGGTTGTATTATACCTCGGATTTGAGTTTTGCAAGTTGTTGGGCGTGTGGTTAATCATAATAGACCTATTCATGTTGTTAATTTTTCAATTGCATGTTCAAAAAAGGTTGTTGTGCAAAAGAGACAAAGTTTGCCTTGTAATTTGGAAGGTCGAAACTATACTAAGTGATGAAATTAAAATGCACGCCCATGCTTCCCCATAGCTCCAAAAATTGTTTTATAGGTCGTAATATGGAGTTAGATATATTGTGAATTTACATATGTCATTTAAAATGAAATTGAAAAACACAAGAGGTTTCTTTCATGCATCTAGATTTGAGATTTCATGTAAATTTAAATGCAAAACCACCTTAGAGTAAAATGCACGCCCTAGCCTCAATTTTCAGACAAATTGAGTGGTTCAACTTTCATAAGGTGTAGTTTGTGATTTTACACTAGTCTATAACATTAAAATGGAATTTTCAGACATAAACCTACCTGATCTGCATACCGTCTAAAAATTAACTTAAAAAATTGAAGGGCCAAATTGCTAAAGTCAGCTAAATGAAATTGCACGCCAAATTTTCCAATCCTCCATAATTTAGGTTTTAAGTGTTAAATTGATGATTAAAATATCGTTAACATGTTTGTATAAATAGTATTGCATTTACACTCTAAAAAATGATTATTTCTATGCAAAGAGGTTCACGAGCTTTTGATGAATTAGAGGATGGTGGGCTATGAGAGAAATCAAGGTTAGTTTTTCATTTTCAGTCATAAAAAAATATGTTGTGCAAAAATATGCAAGAGATGCCTAGTAAAACCCTCGACATGCACAACCTATTTGTAAAACGTAACCCAAGGTTGTATTATACCTTAGATTTGAGTTGTGGAAGTTGTTGGGGGTGTGGTTTATCATAGTAGACATGTCCATGTTGTTTATTTTTCAAATGCAAGTTTAAAAAGGGTTTCTATGCAAAAGAGACAAAGTTTGTCTTGTAATTTGGAAGGTTAAAACTACATTAAGTGACCAAATTAAAATGCATGTCCAAGCTTCCCTGTAGCTCCAAACATTTATTTATAGGTTTTAATATGGAGTTAGATATATTTTGAATTTAAATATCTCATTTAAAGTGCAATTGAAGAATATGATAGGTTTCTTTCATGCACCTAGATTTGGGATTTCATGTGAATTTGAATGCAAAACTGTCTTAGAGTAAATTGCATGCCCTAGTCTCAATTTTGACTGAAATTGAGTGTTTCAACTTGCAAAAGGTGTAATTTGTGATTTCACAAATGTTTATAACCTTCTATTGATATTTTCACACAGAAACCTACTTGATGTGCATAAAGGCTAACAATTGTTTTCTCTTTTATTTAAAGAACAAGTGTTTATTCTTTCTACAAATTTTGCTTTCGCAATATAATTTAAAATTCATTACAAAAACTAAGCATATTATAAAATTTGTATGAGTGGAAATATTAAATTCTGAATTGGCTTAACTATATTGAAACAAATAAATTATAAAAAAAATCTATTGGTAACATATCTTTCAAATGAATATTTCTTCTAGATATTCTTTAGATAAACATAACACACATTGGTCAAATAAGAGATGTTTCGTTAACGGAACATTATAAATCATTTATATTAAAAACACAATATACAAAGTATTAGGCTAAAATCCTAGAATTATAAAAATAAAAAAAGATCTGTTAATCACATCCTCACACACAATACTTAATACAACTAACACATAATGATCTGAGTCTATTTAGGTATCACTCATTTCCTCATCTTTGTTAATGTAGGCATTATGCCCAGAGACAGATGAACTAATGATGCCAACTCCATTATTTTTCTCAACTTGGCATCTAAGACATTTTAGAACATGAATTTCATGTTTAATATCGATTAAATCCTTCATAACTATGTTCAGTTTGTTTTCAACCATAAGTTGAAAGTCCAATGTGGGTTCATTGCTTGCATGAGCTTTAAAATGTTTCTCCCTTGATTTAGGAGCACTCTTAATTGAATGAATGGGAACTCTAGGAAATGTATCTATGAATTTTTTTGAATTAATTGATGCCACAGGAACAATAACTCCATAATTTTTAAGCCTAGTAGGAGCTGTAGAAGTATTCCCAGTCATCGAAATATTCTTGTTTCTCAAATAATTTGATCCTTTCATCGCCATTAGATGGGTGTAATCGTCAATATTCACAGTCAATATCTGATTATATTCATATACAAATGATCAACATAATGACGGTTAAATATAATATTTGCATGAGAAAATCTATAGTTTTAATGCTTCATTGGATTTCCAAAGTACAAGTTAATACTCTTCATGTGTGAATTATCACACAATTTGCTTGAACTGACAGTTGTATCAATCAAATTATGAATATCATCATTAATTAAACCCGGATGGCAGTTATTTATTATTAATTATTTAAATGATACTAACTGAGGATGTGCTTTGAAAAACGTTATGATTTGTAATCAGTAGGTTGTACTTTGAAAAACATTACGATTTGCAATCATTAATAAATTTGATTTTGTGATTGTGTCTAAAGTTTTATATTGTCATATTTAACACTTTGAAATTCTTCCAAAGAAAACATGGATCAATGGCTATATCTATCTATCTATCTATCTATCTATCTATCTATCTATCTATCTATCTATCTATCTATCTATCTATCTATCTATCTATCTATATATATATATATATATATATGACTAACAGAATTAGTAACTAGTCGGTGCCTTAACAGTACACTGCATCACTAACTTCCCTACACCCCGGAGGATATAAATATATATATAGGTAGAGTCGGGAGAAAGAGAGAGAAAGAGGGAGATAATGGGAGAGAGTGAGTGAGAATGCAAGAGAGAGAGAGAGAGAGAGAGAGAGAGAGAGAGAGAGAGAGAGAGAGAGAGAGAGAGAGAGAGAGAGAGTATTTCCATGGTCTAGGTCATGGTTTAATGGTAGCTTTGCGATTTGTTTTATTTGTTGGTATGAATTTTCTTGAGGATAGAAAATCATTGTAGGGAAGGTATAAGATTTGGTTTCATGTAATCTACAAATTAATATTCTCTTTGTGAGTGTATTAATAAATATCTGCATGTAGGTTAAAGATGATGAAATATAGAGGACAAGCAAAAAATAATGGTGGGTCTCCTTATTTTGGGAACTGTGATTTTGTTGATGAGAGTATTTTTCGAACATTATTCATACAAATGAAGTAAGAAAAACTTAAAATTGATATATGTCTATCCATTCCTTTTAGGTAGCAACTCAACTATGATATATGGCTATCCATTCCATCCAGGTACCCCCTTTGCAGTGGCATAGTCCATGGTCTAGGTCATGGTCTAGGTCTATGTCTAGTTCTAATTTGAGATCCAAGTCTAGGTCTTTCCATGTCTATGTCAAGGCCATGTATTTCCTTACCATGCCTTGCATTTCCATGTACCAAACTAGCTAGAGTGTGTGAGAGTTTGAGAGGGAGAGAGAGGAAGATAGAGAGGGGGGTAGAGAGAGAGTGTGTGAGAGGGATAGGGGGAGAGAGAGGAAGAAAGAGAGGGGGTGTAGAGAGAGAGAGAGAGAGAGAGAGAGAGAGAGAGAGAGAGAGAGAGAGAGTTCCTCTCTCTCTCTCTCTATCTCCCTCTATACCCCCCTCTTTCTCCCTCTCCCTCACACTCTCTCTCTCTCTACCCCCCTCTATGTCTTCCTCTCTCTCTCTCTCTCTCTCTGCTACATGTACGCCTATTGGCACAAGTTTGATCAGACCAGGGTCCTTCTCAGGTTACCAACAAAGGGTAGCGGGTAGTCTAGAGCGTTGGAATTTTCATCTCCTATGAAGAGAAGAAGTCTCACCTGAAGCACTGCTGAGATAAATAGATAGGGAAGGGAAATGAAAAGACTTAGGAGGATTCACAGAACCTTCAAGATTCATCTCAATATTGCACAAGACATCTAACTACCAAACAGATCTAAACTCATGTGTGCAAGAACTGAACCTACTTGTGTTGTGAAAAAGAATTTAAACATAGAGCGATCATGTGGAACTTATAAACCATAAAGAAGTACTGTAATGCATGAGTAAAACAAAGAAAGACACAACATATTTTGAAAATTTAGATCCTTCTTCTTATTATTTTCAGATCTTTCTTCATTTACAAACTCAGAGATACATAGTAGCGCTATGTTACAGACTCCTGGTTCTAGACTTAGGTCGCAGATCTCTAACTCTCAAAATGGTGTACTGATTACATTACAGACTCAAACTCTGACGTCTCATTTGCATACAATAACTATGACATCAACCTAACATCGAGGGAAAGGTCAAATTGAACACAATCACAATTCAACCGAACAACAACTAACCTAACTTAACCTAACTAACAAAAACCTTTTAATATCATATTCAACCCTATATATAAGCTAGGTTGTGTATTCTCTCTTGGATTGCATGCTTTCTTGTTCTGTTGCAACCTCTTTTTCTTTGCTGGAGTTGCGTTGTCCTTTTCACAACTGATTTATGTTGCTTTTCCTTGCTCTGTTGTCCCGCTTCTTCTGAAGCTTGTGCAACTCGTACTAGGCCCAAACTAGGACTCTAATCCTTCTTGCAAAACTCCTTATCCAAAAATGAAGGGCCCAATAGGCTCCGACCACAATCCTTGACTCACCCTCGAGTCAAGTACTTGGATCTTTCTTAGCTTCCAGGAGCAACTATTGTTTTCCCTTGTCCTCTTTTTCCTCTTTCTTTTGCTCTTCTTCTTGCACTTTCTCTTCTTCTGCCTCTTCAAATGAAGGTCCCAACTTGGGGACCAACTCCAAGGCCCTCTTCCTCACTCCTTGAAAGCTTCCAAATTTATCCTTCTACTTCCTAGAAAGGAGTGATGCCTCTGCGATGAACTGTTGGGTCGCCTCTATAATACATCCCTTTGGCTTGGATGCGACCAATGAGTTTCACTCAGAATTTGTTGTTGCATCAACTTGATGCATCTGCATATAAACTGTCTGAACGATAAGCCAGAAGTCAGAAAAATCCTGCTTTGATATGGATTGCACCTCAAATATGGTGTTTAGTTCATTGTCCTCTTGCTGGATCTAGTCGAACTTCTATTGGTGCTCCAATGGATCCATCATGGCCGCAAGTTCTTCATTCAACACCTGGATTCTGGTTCACACATCCTACAAGGTTTGGTTTTGTCTAGCGATGATGCCCATCCAATCGCTGACTTCCCTGAAAATCCTTGTGCACTCAACTATGCGCTTATGAAGTGTTGCTAGGGCATTGTTTCCTTCTATCACTACCTTTTCCATCTGCTCCTACATCTTTTGAGGCTGCTCTTCTACTTCTTGCTGAGTCTACCTCAATTTCTCTTCCACATCCTCAATGCAAATGGTCAGTTGTGACCATGCTTCATTGAGAAACTCAATCTGATATTCAGGCTCTCTTGCATCCTTGGCTTCGGGCCATTGGGTTGTGACCTTTTGAATTTTCGGCCAGGCTTCAACAAGTGTTTCCTGCACTCTTTCCAGTCTGTGCTCGACCTATATCTTTGCATGTGATTCTTGTTTCTTGCATGCTTGTGCAAGGAGTACTTCCTCCCTTGCATGCTTGGAAGACCTCTCGGCCTGCTGGAGCCTCTGCTCTAGTTGATCAGTGGATGCTCTGATAATTCTGGCCAAGTGTGTCGCTGGCCACTATGCAAGGTCAGTAGATGAAGGGGCTACGTCTCTAGATGCTCAAGTCTGTAGTGGAAGTCCACTGGTCATTGAATGCTCCAAGTGGGTCTCTACCTCCTTCTTTGTTGATGGTCCTTACGCAAGCATTATCCTTAGCGCCGAGGGTAAAAGTGTCAGAACCTCTGTTATGGCCAGGCAGAGTTGCAACAACTCTATGCACTACTGAGGGTTTTGGAGAACCAACTCCATCTGTTCCTACACATATGTCGTGCTCTTCCTAAAATTTGACTCAGGCTCCTTCTGAACCACTGGTATCTTCTCCCCTTTACTTACTTCAGGTCCTTATGTTGTGCTTCCCTAGCCACCCTCAAACTTGGTCGTTGAGGGGATGTGTTGGGTACTTTGAGCTTGCAACTCCTCCATCGTCTGGGTGTCCTTTTCTAGCAGAAAATGCACAATCTGTTGGTCCTAGGTGTCCAGGCTCAGAACAATCAGCTACAGGCTCTGCTCTGGTACTTCGGGGTTTGGACCAGAACCTTCTGGTCTTGGCTCAGGCAAATCTTGGGTTGTTTCTGGGAGTTCTCTCTCTACTTTCTCTGGGGGATCGAGCTACATCAACTCTAGAACTATGGTTTAGGGTGGGCTGGTGGTTTCTAGGGGTGGCGATTGGGGTTGTGGTGATGGGGGGTGTTTGGTGATGATGGTGGATGGAGGGCTGTCAGGCTCAGGGTCATCCTGAATATGGATGACAGGGGTTTCTCTGACCGCTAAGCGAGTGCAGGGGATGACAGATGAAATGGGTTGGGGGTTTAATATTTTACTCGGCGAGACCCTGGTTTTGAGATTCTTTGCCACTTGTTCTATGCTGAACGAAACACTCAGGATATTTTTTACTTCCTCACCTGTCAACACGGATTTATCTAGCAGCCATGGGAATATCGACAATGTTCTTTTCTTGTGCTCTAATGGTTGCATCTCGTCTTTCTCCTCAGAGTCTGATTGTTCCTGATCTTCCTTCTTCTAGGCCTCTGGTCTTGAGCTGTATCCTACCCCTGCTTCTTTGCCTTTCTTCTTCAGCAGTTCAACAGGAAATATATAATGCATCCTCGACTTGCGCGGGTTGCGTTTAAATCCTAGCCATGACATTACCTCTTTGTCAAAGGCATCCTCATCCAGTTATAACAAAAACATCCTCGGATGTATGTTGTTTGGGCTTCAAAACGTCATACAAATATCACTCATTACCATACATTTTTCACCTATGGTTCCATTATATCACTCATTATTCACCACCATGTCACTTCATTTTCCCTATTGTTCACCATTAATGGGTCTCATTTATATTTTCCAAATATTATTTATTTTTAAGCATTTTTAAGA
>JZKD02S1432662.1:713603-732824 GCA_000966675.3 Picea glauca
ACTCTCTCTCTCCCTGCATTCCTATATCCCTCTCTCTCTCTCTCTCTCTCTCTCTCTCTCTCTCTCTCCCTTCCTGTATCCCTCTCTCTCTCCATCTCTATATCCCCGCCCTCTCTCTCTCTCCCTATTTTTCTCTCCTTACCTTCCTTCCCTTTCTCTCTCTCTCTACCCCCCTCTTTGTCTTCCTCTCTCTCCCTCTCACACACTCTCTCTCTACCCAGGGAAATCAAGTGATATCTCCTTTTTAATGATCATATATTCCATCTCACTAATAGTATTGAACATGTTGATTCATAGTTATTTTAATGAATTCACAATGCTATTAGTTTACCTATTAAAATTCATGACATGGTTATATCTTTGATTTATAATAGGATTATTATTTCAGCACATTGGAAAGCCTCTCAACCACTTAGTATGTAATTCATGGCATGCCCACTAATATAATTGATAATGGAAACAAAACATATAATTAATACTTATATGTAAAACTCTCAATATTAATCTACCAATCTTTTATAGGTTTGGTCAAGCTCATCATAATAATAATGCATAGTAGTTCTTTGTTTTCACATATAAGTATTTATTGATTATGTTTGGGATTAAAAATTATATTAAGTTGGAGAAATTTTCTAATCTGTATGTTCTTAATGAAGTTTAGATATGAACTCACACAAAATAAACCTTGTCAGCATCACAAAACCTAAAATTAGGATTACAACAATGACAATTGTGATTATGTTCATTAAATTTATAACATTATCAAATCTTCACTACTTTGTTCTCCAAAATGATCATTTCTCTTTTCATGATTCCATGTTCTTGATAGGTCTTGTGCCCTAAATATTCTAGGGTTTACCCAGGATACCATCCTCGAAATGAGGGGAAGTACTCGGGGGTTTTCCCTGGGCGTTGTAACTTGGAAAAAAAATTGTCATGTGAATGTGTTAGAGTGTAATTTTGAAAGCAAAATAACAAAATTTGTTACTCTAAAAAAAAGACACACTCAATCTCAAATTACATGGATGAGAGAGAGAGAGAGAGAGAGAGAGAGAGAGAGAGAGAGAGAGAGAGAGAGAGAGAGAGAGAGAGAGAATGATTGATTGAATCAAAGGGAAATACCGTTTGTAGTCACAAAGGTATTGAAATCATGGTACAACTTTTGGGAGGGCGGATACTAGGTAAGAGAGAGACAAAGGGAGAGTATGGGATTGGGGAACGTGTTAGAGGGGGACCTACCCTTAGGCCCTTACCTCTGCTTGACCACTGTTGTATAAAAATATTTTTCTCAATGACATATAATGAATATATATGTATTGAATAATTATTGAATGATGGTTTACATTGAGGGGGGGATCATCTTAAATATATCCTAAGGTTCCCCTTTGCAAAGAGTCATGACCTTTTGGTATTGGCTATTTATAATTATTAATTATATTCCCTTTATTATTATTAATTTGTTGTTTGATTTGTTTGTTATCTTTATTATCTTATTATTGTTTTTATTACTTATTATTTTATTAATGCTTAGGTTATGTTCATAACATTTCCTTCATCTTCAAAATTTATTTTTCCTCAAAGCAATGAATTCATCCTTCACGTGATATTTCACCTTGATTCTGTGTTTGTTTGTGATTATTTGGTAGGTTTTCTCACAGTGGAAGTATGTAATTTGTAAGTTTTTTAGCAAAATATTTTGGCTTCTTGAAGCTACTAATATAGTGACATCTTTTCCTTTTAGGTTTCCATTGAGATTTAGGGTATTTGATTTCATTCTTTCTGTGATTTCTTCAAAAAAAATGGAATGTGACTTGCAATTCTAAATACATTGATGCCATGTTTGAGAAATTGGATAAGGTTTTGCATCGAAGCATCCACAATAAGGTTCTTGATAAGTAACAGATCTACAACAAAAGGATGATAGTTTGTTTCAATAGGTGTTGTTGGCATCACATCTCTCCTTCGTGCAATTCTTATTGTGACATTCTTGTATAATCTTCCTAAAACATATAGGAATATACACTGAGCATAGGGTGTTATTACGACCATTTAGTGCATATACTATATTATCTTTGAATGACAAACTATCCAATTTCCTTCAATTGTAACTTGAAATTTTTCTCCATTCCATTTATCATTGTTGTACCGATTTTCATGTATATGAACATGAGGAATATTCTTATGAATATCAATATCAAGCCTAAAAATGAAAGATAATATTTTCCATTCATTGTTGAATAAATGTCAATCGACACTCCAACACTCATCTTGGACAATATCAATGCCATCCTTGCACCTAGTCCAAACTTTCCACGAGTTTTTTTCAAACCATACATTGTTCCAAAAATGACTCGCCCAAGCATATTTGGGATGTCACAATGTGGAGTTCCCCTTACATTATCCTTACAAGTCACCCTAAAAAATGGGTCTCACCTCGAGCTTTCTGACTCTTTGTAGTGGACATCTCTTTAGGATTCTTCCCAAGTGCAACACTCTTTGTCAGCCTCTCTTGTTCATGAGATTCTTTAACTAGAATTTTCTCACGATCCTTCTCAAACGAATTGAGCAATTCAAGATCAAATAAAGGATCTATGGGTTCCTTGATAAAGGGAAGAAAAAACCTAAGGCTTGAATCCAATTATAGATTACAATGCGCATTCCTATGTGATACAATTGTGCCATCTCTTTATACATGAATTTTATACCATGAATCCTTGCAATAGCCATGATATCATTGTTTGGTTCTTTATGAAGTAATGAAAATACCATATTTCAAAGAAATGCATATAATTCTTGACCATCTTTACTATATATGCACAAGATGATTTCCATTTAATATATTCATCATACCTTTTATCTTTTAAAAATACAATTCACAGATCTTGATCCATCTAATTCGAAAAACCTCTCCATTATACTTTACTAACCATGTTTTATTGTTCCATAATCCGAGAACCGGATCACCTATTTTGGACATCATCTTTGCACAACCCTAAAATTGGTGAGTTTCGTTGATGGAAAATAAAATAATAATGTGATTACATGTACTAAAAGCTTTGTTCAGATTGTCTTTGATATTTTGGTTAGTTCTCCAAAATCCCGATTTTTCATCACATCCTAGAGTATCTAGGGACTAGATCTTTATCAAAAAATAACTGCATATACCCATCAGTTGACGAATTTGTCGAGGAACATTTCAAACTGGTATATTCTCAATAATATGCTGATTACTGAAGGCACATGGCATAACATGGCTGAAATGCAGAACCTGTTGATTACCACCAATAAGGAAACGTTGCCTCGATGGAACTACTCCACCTGGTCGTGGAGTATTATTCAAAGGCGATGGTGGTCGATAAGGTGGTAGGGGTGGTGAATATTGTTGTGCAGGTGGTGCATATTTTTGTGCAGGTGGTGCATTTTGTTGTGTAGCCGATACATATTGTTGTATAGGTGGTGCATATTGTTGTGCATATGGCGCATTTTGAGGGTGTGGCCTAAGGGGTTGGGATAGATATTGGTGGTGAAATTTGAGAACTTGGGCCATATAAGGAGTAGAACAATCTCACTTGATGTGGGTGAAGAAACAATGGGGTTTGTCGGGGAAAAATTTGATCTTGTACATGATGCACTCTATTGGGCATTGGTGTATATATATGCAATGGATGTAGATTTTAACCTTTTACAATTATTTACTGCAAACATATTTTCAATAAAAGAACATAAAAGATACAATGGAAAATACACACATTACATAGATATTTTTCCTCTGGAAACTCAAACTGGGAAACCAACATATTCTATATTCATTCACATCATACATTGTTTACAATACAATATACACATAGGATCCCATAGCATCCAAAACCCTAATGAAATAACTCAGATTAATCAAAAACTCTAATTTCTTAACCGTAAATAGAAAACCATCAACAAAAACCATGTGCCGAAAAGCCACGCAAAAACAAACACAAAAGGATGCCAATTTTTTTCTAAGGGGCGCTACCCCCGAACCCCCACATATAATATAAAACATACCCAACATTCTCCCACTTCTTGTTTTCTTTGCATACAAGGGGTTACAAGGTTACATAGTGAACAATCTAGGGAAACAATGCCCATAGATCCTCTACACCAAAAGAGCTTCTCAATGCTCACAAATTTTGTTAATGAATCTGCAAAATTATTCAAATTATCCACCTTCATCATCAACACCTTCTTTTCTTCAACCATGTCTCTCAAAAAGTGATATTGAACATCAATATGCTTTGTATTTGAATAATAAGATGGGTTCTTTGCCATAAAAAATTGCACTATGAATGTCACAATCTATCCTTACAACTTGTTGTACCAACCCAATACTTGAACACAATCTTTGTAACCATAATGCTTCCTTTCTTGCATGAGTGGCTTCCATGTATTCAACTTCTGTAGTTGAAAATATCATTACAAACTATCTTTTTCTCATCCAACTGATTTCTCCTCCAAAAATGTTAAACACATACCCTCTTGTAGATCTTCTATGATCCAAATATCCAACCCAGTCTGCATCCACAAAGCCATGTATGTCCAAACCTGATCTTCCTTGATAGCACAATCCATAACTAGCAGTGCCACACAAATACCTGAAAACTCTCTTTATTGTTGTCCAATGATCCTTCCCTGGTTTTGACATATACCTACTCAAAACTCTCACTGCATGTGAAATGTGCAGTCTAGTACAAACCATTGCATACATCAAACTTCCCACCACACTCGCATATGGAACACAAGATATGTCCTCCTCTTCTTCCTATGTCCTGGGACATTGATCCACATATAACTTTACACCTACATGAATAGGGACCCTGACTGGTTTACATTATTTCATATTAAACCTCTGCAATATTGTCTCAACATATTTTCTCTGAATTAACTAGAGTTTTATGTTTTTCTGATCTCTTTTAATTTCCATGCCCAAAATGAAATTTTCAACACCAAGATCCTTCATGTCAAATTTATAGGACAACTGAGTTTTCACATCCTGGATAATATCCTTATTGTTTCCTATCAACAACATGCCATCCACATACAATACCAAGTAAATCAAATGATCACCAATTAATTTCAAATAAACATCGTGATCCTCTTTGCTTATTGTGAAGCCAACTCCCAGCGTATAAGTATCAAATTTTTGATACCACATCCTTGGTGATTGTTTTAAACCATACATGGAATTTTTCAACTTGCTTACCATCTCCTTCTTTCCCTTCACAACAAAACCTTTTCACTACTTCATGTAGATTTCTTATTCCATATCGCCATGCAGGAATGTTGTCTTAATATCCATCTATTATACTTCAAAATCAAATGCAACAACAAAAAATAACAGAAATCTAATAGAGGTTAACTTGGAAACATGAGAAAAAATATCACCAAAATCAATTCCCTCAACATGGGAATAACCCTTTGCTACTAACCGAGCTTTGTATTTCTCCAATCTGCCTTCTGCATTTAGCTTCTTTTTAAATACCCACTTGTTGCCTATGGGATTTCTTCTAGTTGGAAACTCCACTAGATCCAAGGCCTCATTCTTATCCAAGGCTGCCATTTATTCAACCATGTCTTTTTTCCAGAGTTTTCCATCCTCTGAATCCACTACCTCCCTAACAATTCTAGGATCATCATCAACAATAGACAAAGAAAAATTTGAATGGAAATCAGGTGGATTATACCTTTCCGATATCCTTTTTTCCCGAAATGATCTCCTCAATACTGGAGCATGAGGATCTTCTTCTTCTGTAGAGTTTGATTCATCATCCTTTGACTCAAACTCTATTTTCTATAGTTTTTACTTACTTGGTAGGACTTCCTATTTGAAAACATATTTCATTTCTCTAAATACTACATCTTGTCTATACAAAAAATTCTTATTTTCTGGGTTCCAAAGCTTATAAACTTTGAGACCATATTTATACCCAATAAAGATACAATTTTCAGTCTTCTTATCTAGCTTAATCCTATTTTCCTTTGGAACATGAACATATGACTCACAACTAAATACATTGATATGTGTGAGAGAGGGTTTCTTACCAATCCATACCTCATGTGGAGTCTTTTCATCCAATGATGATGAGGGTGATTGATTGACCAGGTAACATGCAATTCCCATTTCCTTTGTCCAAAATTCTTTCCCTAACCCGACACCACTCGAAATGCACCTTGGTTTTTCCATTAGCGTCATGTTCATCCTTTCTGCAACTCCATCTTGATTATGTGTATAAGGAGTAGTATTATTCCTTTCTATACCACATTTCTTAAAGAATTGTTCAAATTCATTCCCGCGGAAATCTCCACCATTATCCATCCTCAACACCTTGATTCTTTTCTCTGTTTGATTCTCAACAAGAGCCTTAAAATCTTTAAACCTATCAAATATTTCTTATTTTTTTTCTGAGGAAATATATCCAAGTATTCTTAGAGAATTCATCTATAAATGAGACATAGGACACATATTCTCCCTATGATGGAACCGACACAGGTTGAAACACATCACTGTGCACTAGCTATAAAATTCCTTTTGCCCTCGTTGCACCACAGGGGAATCATACCCAAATATGCTTCCCATATACACAATGCTCATAGAAATCAAAATACAGAGAGAAGTTAGACATACCTTCAACCATACCTTTACCGTGTAGTAGTCAAAGACCTATCTCTCCGATATTCCCCAGTCTTTGATGCCACAACATAACCTTTTCTCCAGAGACTGTAGGAGTTCTTTATTTTTCATCTCCAATATTAGGAACAATAGAACTATCACACCCATTACTAATAGTTCTTACTTGCAACTTATACAAAATTCCAATCCGAACTCCCTTCAACAACAACATTGCTCCTCGAACCATCCTGGAAGTTTCTTTTTCAAATTTTTTTTTTACCCTTGCATCGTCCATTTTTCTTACAAAAATCAAATTTCTGGCCAATCCCGGGATGTGCATAACACCAGGAAGTGTTATAATCCTTCCATCTATGATCCTTAACTTAACTTTTCCCCGTCCTATTATTTTGGTTGTCGAGTCATCACCTAGGAAAACATTCCCTCCATCATACCTTTTATACTCACAGAACCACTCTCAGTGGGGAGACATATGAAAGGATGCATCTGCGTCAACCAACCATGCCTCATGATCTGCATGTGTACTTGAATAATCCAAGTACACATCCACTCCTTTTTCCTTGGAGGTCTTTTCTTCTGTAGAGGGAGCACCTTCATATCCCTTCAATCTCTCAACGTTTTTGGATCTACATTTCTTCTTGAAGAGCCCTTGTTTTCCTCATCTCCAGCATATCTTTACAAAATTTCTGGGATATTTATATCTACCCTTAGATTTAGATCTCCCACTTGAGGACTTATATCTATTTCTTTCTTGGGAGCGTTGTCTTTCAAATAATGCACATGTTCTTTTTCCTTCCATGTTCTTCCATCTCATCTCCTTTGAAAACAAGGATGAGACCACATCATCGAAACTCAAGGTAGTTTTATTACTGCCTATGGACACAACCAGACTATCCCACAAGTCTGGTAAAGAGAACAATAAACCGAAACACTTATATTCATCTGAAATTTTAATCTCAACAGATAATAATTGACTTACCACAATATTGAAGGCATTCAGATGCTCTGTCATCGAGTCTCCATCTCTCATCCTTAGTTTATTCATCTTCTTCCACAGAAAAAAATTATTTACCAGGGACTTAGACTGATACAGATTCCCCAAATTATCCCATAACTCCTCGGTTGTAGCTTCCCCTGACACATTCAATAATACTGAATCTGAGAGACACAATCAGATTGTGCTCTTCGCGTTCTTATCCAAAATTTTCCAGTCATCTACTGACGTTCCTGTAGGTGCAGTACCTGGATCCACCGCAATCCACTCATCTCTATATACCAATAAATATTCCATCTTGATCTTCCACAACTCAAAACTTTTCCCATTAAATTTCTCGATCTTTATTTTCGAACTGCTCACCATTTATTTTCACTTGAAGAATCAATACCATAGATCTTCCACTGTAAAATGAATTATCACCGTCCCGAGCCAAACCCATGACCACAAAGGCATCCCCTTGAAGCCAATAATTGCTCTGACACCAAATGTAGATTTTAACCTTGTAAAATTATTATAAAAACATAAAAGATACAAAGGAAAATACACACATTACACAAATATTTTTCCCCTGAAAACCCAAATTGGGAAAAATAACATATTCTATATTCATTCACATCATAAATTATTTAAAATACAATATACATATAGGATCCTATAGCATCAAAAACCCTAATCCAATAACCCATATTAGTCAACAACCCTAATTCCTTAACCATAAACGATATGACATCAATCTCCCTGAACGCCGAAGTCCCGAAGAGATGAAAACCATAGATCTAAGGATATTTCGAGAGCTTCCCTAACCGTTAGATCCCTACCAAAGTCAACCTAGATTTGACCACTTTGGGAGGATAGAGGTGGTTCAACGCCAAAGCTTCTGAATGATAGAGTCCTGAAGTAATGGAGGTCGTAGATCCAGGTAATATGTGGACCCTTACTGACCGTGAGATCGAAGGGATGGAAAATTATCAGTCCGAGATGAAGTGACATCCTGACATCACTCAAGATGATGTGGACCCATATTACGCTTTCCACATGTCACCTATATTTTTTCATCTGTAGACCACATGGGCCCATTATACTGTGACATGTGTCACCCCCTTTAGGGGCCACGTGTAAGCTCTATCTTTCTGCGTGATCGAGGTTGGGATCATCTGATAGGTGGGATACTCGAGACCCACCTGTGATTTCCACCGTGTATTACACATCATCCCATGCAATAATGGATACTTTGGAATTCTGGGATTGTGGGATTCCGAAAGTTTAGAGCGTAGTGTCATAGGATTACATAAGGACTCGAAGGCCAGGGCCACATGGAGCAATCTCGGGTTCCTTCGTAATTTCGCTAGTCGAGCACTCTGGAGGAGTGAGTGTGTTAACCCTCTAGGACTCCTGAAGCCTGGAGTCCCGGAATAAATCATGACCATTGAATGTTGGCCACGTGGATAAATATAGAGGCCCTTTGTGACTTCTCCGGTTCAACACTCTGTGGATATCGCATGGTGGAGCGGGAAATATCTCTGAAGCCCGGAGTCCCGGATTAAATCATGACCGTTGACTATCGGCCATGTGGATAAATCTTGAGGCCCTTTGGGACTTCGTCATTTTGGCACTCTGGGGATATCGCATGGTGGAACAGGAAATATCTCCAAAGCCCGAAGTCCCGAAGCCCCTTTTCAACCATAGGATTTTGGTAGATGATGTGGACCATTGATTCCCTCCATTGTTCAATGATCCAAAAATGTGGCCTTTGGGAGGAACGTCATGCAATACCGTTGGAACTCCCAAAGTCCAGGAGTCCCGAAGTCCCAAAACCTTTGCTAAGCATACCTTTTATCTCTCAGTTTTTAGACCGAGGTCACGAGGAGGACTCTGCTATTTGGCTTAGGCGCGTAGTGTGAGATATAAACTTTGGGTGAGAAGAAGACAAGAGTTTTTTCTTAGTAAGGGACTGGAAATGAACCGAGAGGAAGTAAAACTTCGATGCCCCGTCCCTTAGATGTTCCTTTAAGGGGGTTGGGTGTGTTACAAATCAATATTAGAGCATGGAAACAACACTTGGCCTTCTTGGGCTCATGCACGAGTTGCATAAAAAAATTATTAGATAACTTTATGGGGTAACACCTTATCTTACCCCCTTCTATAAGAAACTTTTATGAACCTATATTGAAGAGAGGAACAAGACCTTATAGTGTTGATAGATGCTTTGGAAATCTACATTATATGTTTCTAATGTTTCCAAATAAAGAAGTTAACTTCACTTTGGAATAATAAGTGTTTTTCATGACTTGGTAGATTAGTAACTAAAAGAAAATGATTTTTCAGCACTCAAGTGGTCAATGAACAACGAGAAAACTACAACATAAGGGATGGTGACACACCATGAGTTGGGGGAGATATCCCACAATAGAGAGGAATAATCCAATGAAAGGAGGGTCGTATAAACCCCTCCATATTTGGTTGAAACTGTAAGAATCCTAATGGAAGAATTACAGAGTTGTAAGGTTGACAATGAAAGGTTGATAAAGAAGCATGAAATGCAAATTGAAATTAATGAAGTCCTACTGAAAAGTCTATCAGATATACAAAGGCAACTACAACATGGTCTAGCTGTTATTCATGTGGACAAAAATTATACTAAGAAAACTACAAGTCCACCTGAGATACAAAAGCATGGTCCAGAAAGTGGCCACACCAAGAGGAGCACCTCAAAGAAGTCCCAACATAGAGCCAAGAGACACTCACTGGAATGTTCCTATGAGGACACTGACAACTCCAAGGAATCTTCTAGTGGAAAAACAAGTGCCCATTCTCATATGAGAGGAAAGAAGAGGAAACATTCCAAGAGTCATGACCCTGAAGATTTCAAGAAATCCAAACCACCCACCTTCGATGGAGAGATTAAGAAGGGGGAAGAAGAAGAAGTTTGGCTACTTGGCTTGAAGAAGTACTTCAGAATGCATGACTACTATAAAAACTTAAAGGCTCAGATATCCATTTTCAACCTGAATGGGAAAGCTTCCATTTGGTGGGAGGACCTTAGGAACGTGAAAGGAATCCATGAGAAGGACTTGTCATGGAAAAAAGTTGAGAAATGATTCAAGAATAAGTATCTGTCAAAAAAGTACTTTGATGGGAAGACCAAGGAGTTCTATGAACTCAAGATGGGAAAACTCACCAAAAATGAGTATATCAAAACATTTCTCGAGTTGTTGAGGTATGTGCCCTACATAAAGGATGAAAACGTGAAGATGGAATGATTTATTAGTGCATTACCTCAGTCCTATTGAGATATAATTGATTTTGATGAGCCACATAATTTAGAAGATACTATTCGAAAGGAAAGGTATTGCTATGAGAAATTCAAGAATAAGAGAGAACCCCATGAAGACTAGAAGAAGAAAACAAATTGAGGATTCAAGAAGAAGGGGTTTAAATCCTCATGATTTAAGAACCATGGGAAGATCTCTAGGATGAAATTTTCCATCCCAGAGTGGAAATAAACCATTCAGAGCAGTTCCAAGTAAGACTGGTAACACGAAGAGAGAACCCTTGAAATGTTGGGGTTGTGGAGAGGAACATCTGCTGAGGGACTGTCCGCATAGACAACAGAGCATTAAGAGGGTCTACAATGTCCAAGAGACTACCACAGTCAATGACATGGCTAGGATCATGCCACAAATTTATGCAGCCTTGGAAAGTGGACAAGCTGACCACCAAGATTCAGTGATGGAGATGGAAGGTACGATTGACAACCATCTTGTTTCCATTTTAATTGACCCTGGTTCTAATTTGAGTTATGATGCCCCTCAAACTATTGATAAATGTAAATTACAACAATTTAACCATATTAAATCATGGTTGGTACAATTAGCCACCGGAACCAAAAGAAAATTAACAAAGGTCATACCAGCATGCCAATTCGTTATAAGTGTTTTGCCCACCCAAACAAACCTAAACATACTTCCTTTAGGATCTTATGACCTGTTGATTGGCATGGACTGGTTGGCTTCCACAAAACCAAGTTGGAACATTACAATAAAACTTTTGAGTGTGAAAATGAAGAAGGAAGAAGGGTAACCCTACAATGGATTCAAAATCCTATCTCAGTGAGACAAATATCAACCCTCCAAGTGAAGAAGTATTGCAGAAAGGGATGTACCTTGTATGAAATACAGGTACTAAGCTCTATTGAGGATGCGAAACCCAACCTAGAGGACCATCCCATATTAAGATAGAATAAAGATGTATTCCCAAAAGAGGTGCTAGGTCTACCTCCAAGAAGGGATATTGAATTTTCAATAGAACTTGTACCAGGAGCGGTGCCAATGTCTAGAACACCCTGTAGAATGAGTACACTAGAGCTAGTTGAGATTAAGCTACAATTGAAGGAGATGCAGGGCAAAGGCTACATTCGTCCTAGTGTGTCTCCATGGGGAGCACCAACCTTGTTTGTGAAAAATAAGGATGGCGTGCACTCAGATTGTGCATAGATTATAGAAAACTCAATAAGATGACCATAAAAAATAAGTATCCATTACCAAGGATCGATGACTTGTTTGACCAATTAAGGGGTGCTACAATATTCTCCAAGATTGACTTGAGGTCTGGATATGATCAGGTCCAAATTAAAGATGAAGACATCCACAAGACAACCTTTAGGAAAATATATGGTCACTATGAATTTGTAGTGGTTCCATTTGGGCTTCCAATGCACCAACCACTTTTATGTGCTTAATGAATAACGTATTCATAAAGTTCTTGGATAAGTTTGTGTTTGTTTTCACTGATGATATTTTAATCTATTCCAAGAATAGGGAAAAGCATGAAGAGCATCTCATGCTAGTACTCCAATTACTTAGATAACATCAACTTTATGCTAAGCTTAGTAAGTGTGAATTTTTCCATAAACAAGTCCATTACTTAGGCCATGTTATTTCTGAGGAAGGAGTGGCAGTTGATCCTGACAAGATTGAAGCCATCAAGGTTTTTCCTACCCCAAAGGATGTATCTGATATCAGATCCTTTAGGGCCTAGAAAAATACTATAGGAGGTTCATAAAGGGACTCTCCAAGATTGGTTTTCCAATCACCTCCCTTCAGAAAAAGGGGGTTAAATTCATTTGGACATCAGAATGTGAAGAAATATTTCAAGAGCTGAAATACCTTCTAATCAATGCATTTGTGCCGAAGATTGCAGACCCAAACAAGGAATTCCTTGTGTCTACAGATGCCTTCAAGGAAGGGATCGAAGGAGTCCTTATGCAAGAAAGACATGTGATTTTCTACAAATCCATAAAATTGAATGAGCATGAAGTCAATTATGTGCCCCATGATATGGAATTGGTTGCCATTGTGCATTCTTTAAAAATGTAGAGGCATTACCTCTTAGTTAGAATATCTATGCTTATGATAGACCATAGTGGGTTGAGGTATTTGTTTGACCAACCAAAACTCAATGTGAGACAAGCTAGGTGGATGGCTCTCCTTTGTGATTTTGATTTTGAAATCAAACATATCAAAGGAAAGGAGAATAGGGTGGTTGATGCCCTTAGTAGGAGTATGAAAGTGGTTCACTTGGAAACTGTAAGCGCCAGTGAATCAAACATCAAAGAGAGAGTCAAAAGTGCATAAGAAGTAGATGCATTTTTCAAGACCATGACATCACACCTAAAGAAAGATCCCAGAGAGATGAAGTATGAAGAATATCAGATGCTTAATGATGGCCTTCTAACTTACAAGGGAATATTGTATATTCTGAATTATGATGACTTGAAGAGGTTCATAATGGATGAACTACACAAAATAACATATACTGGTCATCCTAGTTATCAAAAAATGATCACAGCCACTAGGAAACTATTTTATTGGCCCAAACTGAAAAAGGACATAGTTGATTACTTAGATGAGTCTCTATAATGTCACCAAGTCAAGGCAGAGCACTGAAAACCAACAGGGTTGTTGCATCCCCTACCAATTCCCGAATGAAAATGGGAAACCATCTCCATCGATTTCATCACAGGATTACTAAGATCAACCAAACAGAACGATGCCATCATGGTAGTTGTGGACAAACTGAGCAAGCCTGCTCACTTCATACCTGTCAAGTCAACTTGCAAGGAAATATATATTGCCATTATTTTCATGAAAGATATATTTAGACTGCATGGAATGCCTAAGGAAAGTATATCCGACATAGATACAAAATTTACTTCAAACGTTTGGAAATATATGTTTGCTAGTTTCGAAACAAAACTACTATTTAGTACATCCTATCACCCTCAAACTAATAGAAAGAGAGAGTGAGTAAACAAAGTATTGGAGGACATGTTAAGGATGCAAGTAATACATCATCCTAAGAAGTGGGAATACTACCTACCATTGGTAGCATTTTCCTACAACAATGGCTATCAAGAGTCGTTAAAAATGAGCCCTTTTGAATCCCTCTATGGAAGAGAATGCAACATTCCAATTAGTTGGAACAACCCAATAGACAGAGTTATAGTCGGGCCAAATATGCTAAATGAAATGGAACAACAAGTAATTCAGATCAGACAGAATCCAAAGATAGCCTAGGATAGACAAAAGAGCTATGTAGACATGAAAAGGAATCCTAGAGAGTTCAAAGTAGGGGATCATGTGTATCTCTGAGTTAGACCCAGGAAAATATCTTTGAGGAGCTTGTGCCAAGATGGCACCTTGGTATTGTGGAACGTTTGAAGTTTTGGATACAATGAGACCAATAGCCTATAGGCTAGCACTCCCTCCGACAGTCAAGGCACATATTGTTTTCCATGTTTATTTATTAAAGAAGTATGTACATGATTCTAATCATATTATTGATTGGTCTATGATTCGGGTGGAATCAGAGGGAGAATTATTTTCAGAAACTCTATGCATAATATAAAGGAAGAAAACCTCACTAGAGAACAAAACCATTTCACAGTTCAAGGTGAAGTGGAAACACTTTGGATGATATGAGGCTACATTGGAAATGGAGGATGCCATGAAACATGCATATCCATTTTTCTTTACTTTTGTACATACAAAGCACATCGTTAGATACAACATCGAGGAAGATGTTCCTTTAAGGGGGAGGGGATAACAATACCCCTGTTTCCCCCAGTTTGTAAACATAACTATAACTAGCCAAGAGACTATGGTGGACTAGATATGTGTGAATGTCTGATTTGATGAACCTTTGTATAAAAATTCAATGTATGTATTTTATGTTATTAAGAGAAAGTGGAAAAGTGTTGCATGACTGCTGAAAGGGGGGTTTTCCAAGATATAACATGGATGTTATGGGAGAGATGATGAGGGGAACCATAAATGGTTGAGATGAACCCCACCAAATCAGTACCTTACTAGATTTAATGACTCACAATAGTCCTCTGACCCATATATGTATTACCGACCAGAGTGATAGTTGGAAGAATCCTCCTCAAGATTTAATTAGGAAATGGGGCAGAGTACACATTTGTAAGACTTCCAGATATGACCATGAGCTGGGGATTCATACCCACATAACCTTGATGAGAAAGGAAAGAAAGAAGGTAATTCATGGGTGGAGGTGAAGAAGAGGAGGAAGTGATCTACGAAGAGAGAAAAGTTTCAAGAGAAATATCGAGAAGAGAAAAAGAGTGGCTACAACGCTTTGGTTTGAGGAAGAACTGGGAAATAAGCTCATTTTGAACGTAAGAAGTTGTTGGAAAGGTTTTTTTTTCATTACAAGCTGATAAACGAGGATGACAAGTGACTATGGAAGTCCTTGGGTAGACCTCCTTGCTTGGTACAGAGAAAACCCTCTGTCGGGATCCTATGGGAGGAGGAGGGAAACCTCTGTCCTTGATCGTTGCTGAGCAAGAAGAAAGAGTCTCTCTCAGAGCATCATGGTCTAGCTTGGGGGTGGACACAATTAAATATTTCATTAGTGGTTGTGCCTATGGTTGGGTGGAAACATGCACCCTTTTCAACAATTGCTTCACAACCTCTGGTCTTCTGATAAGTATTTTCATACTCAGTGTGTTGAAATTGAAATGGTGGTTGAATGCATGTATATAGTTATGACTGAGTTCTATATTGAATGATTACAGGTAGAAATATGTATTGTCTCTCTGTGAATCTATGATTGTGAATGGTCCTCTGTTCACCTTATCCTAGCCTCTAGAGAGTCATGGGATGTGAATCTACATGAGAATCAAGGTAGGATTTTCTTAAATGTTGAAGTCTTGCTGACCCCTCAGACCTACCTTAGAAGGAATGTAAAGTTCAAACTCTATGGAAGAATGGAATTTTCTTCAGACTCCTCTTCATATGAACAAGGGCTCATGTCCAGGTCCTTAACCCCTTTATAGCTAAAAGAATTAGTCCGTAGCCCACAAGAGTCTTCAAAGGACCCATGTGACTAAGGTATGGGAACCTAGTGTTAGATCAGAGAGGAGCTAAGTCCTCTTATCTTTGAAACTCTGGAATTTTAGAGCTTGTGAAGTATCATGACCTTACCCTTTTGTAAACCAGCTAAAGGTGACAGGATGTTATAGTTATCCACGAGGTCTACCGGCTCCTGGAAGTTTTCATAATCATGCCAAATAGACCTGCCACCACTAAACCTTGACCCCTTTAACCGTCATGAATTAATGTGAGCCATCGATTCGAGGGTATTTGGGAGATCCTTTGACCATTGGATATACATCAAGCGATCTTCAACAAAGTTCTACTCCAGGAGAATAGAAACAATATGACATTGATCTCCCCGAACGTTGAAGTCCTGAAGAGATGAAAACCAAAGATCTAAGGATCCTTCAAGAGCTTCCTTGACCATTGGATCCCTGCCAAGGTCAACCTGACGTTGACCAATTTGGGAGGATAGAGGTGGTTCAATGCAAAATCTTACGAATTCCAGAGCCCCGAAGTAATGGAGGCCCATCTATTTAGTCTAACCTAATTGGTACTTGCAACTACAACAAAAGGGTATGGTTTTTCCACTAATTACGTAATTATTGTTACTTGTTGTAATCACAATGATCACATTAAGTGTCACAAAGCATCATAAGCACATCATATCTAATCGTCATAGAGAAATCTATCTGTCACGACATGCTTCTTGCTTTCTATCCCTATCTGTAACTCGTATTGGATCAAGGTCAACAACTAGTTATGCTACTTGTGTTGTTGGTGCATTTGGAACGGTTGAATCCACGCCTGTTGGCTATGGCTCTCAAAATGGATAGAAAAGTCATTAATTTGTTGTAACTGCCTCTAACTCTATTTTCCAAGAAGGATGAAAGGGTGGGAAAGAAGCATACTTCCTACCTCTCGAAACAAAACCAATACCTATAGGAGGCTACCTATCGATCTCGATATGATCCAGGGACTACGTGGATCCTTACTGACCGTGAGATCAAAGGGCTGGGAAACTATCAGTACGAGATGACATGACATCCTAACGTCACTCAAGGTGACATTGGCCCATATTATGCATGCCACGTTTCACCTATATTTGTGCATCTGTAGACCCCATGGGCCCATTAGACTGTGACAGTTGTCACCCCCTGTAGGGGCCATGTGTAATGATCTAAAAATGAAGAAGACTTGAAATACTTGAAAATTATTGCAAGTGAATGTTATGTGTTTAAATAAAATGGATCAGTTTGCAACACATATATTTAAAGGATTACTTATGCAAATTATACATAGACAACAACATAATCAATGAAAATAAGCACATAAACACAACAATCGATAAAGGAGTTCACCCCTCTTATGGGCTACATCTCCTGGTCCAGCTTCCAATGGATCATTATTATTAATTACTCAAAAGTGCTCAAAAAACATGTCTTACAATGCTCAAACTGAAAAACCGACTGCTCCAATGGCTTCAGAGCGTCCCAAAACCCTTGTCTGGGCTCTTTCGACACCTCAATCGGTCGAAAAATGAAGAAGTTAGGCCTCCTGGAAGTCTCCCTCTTCAAGCTTGTTGTCTCTGCATCTACAAAACGCACCTCCCTTGATTGAACCTGGCTCACACGCATTTTAGAGCGTGAAAACCCAGCACCGGGCGTAACCGCGCCAACGGTGCAAACTGTAGAACGGTTAAGGGCGCGCCATCCCCTAACTGCCTAGGCACCTAGGCGTATGGGTCATGTGACCTCGCGTTTTGATAAAAAGTGGTTAAACCGTCATAATCGTGCAACTTATTTCCCGCGCTCCGGTCTTATGGAAAACCACGGGCTATATAAAATAACCCCCCCGCGCTTTATACACAATGGTATATATGGTATATATGGATATATGGTATATAATACAATTTGCGCGTGGTCATTACAATGGTCATATGTTATATGATAAATCCACGGGTCGGTGCTAGGCCCCGGCCCGACCCCCCTCCATTTTGAACATTAAACAAACATAAAAATATTTGTTACCACATAGTTAACAAGAACCATGCGGCAGTACATTGGTCAACAGAGGTTTGTGAAGTCTCTACACTGTGGGGGAGGTCCGGGGGTCGAACCCCACAGACTCCCATAACATTTTACATACAACCAAAGACCAAATAATGAGTGACACGTGGTGCCCATGGATTGGGCCACGTGTCCTCATACCATTTTCCACCAAACTGACACATGTCAGCTCCCAATTCATCAACAGTCACCCAATCAACATCTGCCACATCACCATTGTACAGTCGTACAGTCCTGCCATGTCAGACCGTACAGACTGTACGGACTGGTACAGCCAACATCAAATTTTTTTGCCTGTTTGGCTTGACAAACAGATCGCGATATCTTCTCCATATGGAGTCCATTTGACAAAGTAAATATACCACCAGAATCAGGAAGACGAGACAGACGCAATGGCACTTTTTTCATCGCATTCCGAGCACTTTGAAGTTTGAGCAAAATTTGATCCCCTGATCACACCTCCCCATTGGGAAGCTTTTGGACCTCCAAAAGACTATCTCAGTCTATGTGAAGATGAGGGTAAAGTTCCCTCACCCTTCCAACCTCAATCCACTTGGCCTTTCTTGGATTCGTCCCTTTAAGACCAACTCGCAAATACTCCACATTTCCTCATTTCGAAGTTCACATTCTCCTGTCAAGGATGGTGTCTTCCTGCAGTTCTGTTAGATACACTGGAGAAAAATCATCTATGGAAGGAATCTGAACATGCTGTCCTTGATCATCAATCAATGGAGGCTCATACAACTTCAAATTCTCAACATTAACAACTACATACATCTGCATATAAGGAGGCAAATCTAAATGAAAAGCAATGTTACCAATCTTGTCAACAATCTTGAAGGGACCATATTGAATCGGTTTCAACTTTTTACCTTCTCCTTTAAGCCTCTCCTTGCTGATGTAAAGCCAAACTTCATCCCCAACTTCGAAACTGTGATGAACATGATTCTTGTCATGTCTCATCTTGTACTTGGCCTGACTCTTTCCCAACTGCTCTTGCACCACCTGATGTATCGACTGAATTTGTTCAATGAACTTCTCTGCCCTATCAATGTCATATTGACCATCAACAGCAATATCTTTCCCAAAGATAAAATCTAA
>JZKD02S1432662.1:735728-753136 GCA_000966675.3 Picea glauca
AATTCAAATTTTATATCAAGCTTTAATGAAGGAATTTGCGAAGGAGTTTTACCATGCCCCTTTGGAGAATTCGGAAGATGTTTCGAACTAGTAGAAGAAGAAGAAGAAGAATATGGAGGAGGAGAGGGTGGTGGAGAAGCACCATTCCCTCCATTTCCGCCTGGAGTTTTGTCACCACCGCCTCGCTTATGCATTGAAGGGTTGGAGCCTTCACCCTGCAACAATGTGTTCCGTTCCATCAAGATCTTCATCATATCTCTCAACTCCATGAAAAACTCTCTGAGATCTTCATTTTCAGCCGAAACACGTTCATGACTTTCTGCACGAGCCATGCTTGGTGAATGTCTCTTTGAAACTTGCGGTGAATGAATCTGCTTCCTCCTTGTCGGATGAGAACTTGGCTCCACAAGTTGACCTTCTCCTCTTGTGAGTTTCAACCTTGTGAGCAACAGAAACAAAACTTGCAAACAGTCAAGTCTTCAAAACAAGTGCTCTGATACCAACTTGATCTAAAAATGAAGAAGACTTGAAATACTTGAAAATTATTGCAAGTGAATGTTATGTGTTTAAAGCAAATGGATCAGTTTGCAACACATAGATTTAAAGGATTACTTATGCAAATTATACATAGAAAGAAGCATAATCAATGAACATAAGCACATAAACACAACAATTGATAAAGGAGTTCACCCCTCTTATGGGCTACATCTCCTGGTCCAGCTTCCAATGGATCATTATTATTAATTTCTCAAAATTGCTCAAAAAACATGTCTTACAATGCTCAAACTGACAAACCGACTACTCCAATGGCTTCAGAGCATCCCAAAACCCCTGTCTGGTCTCTTTAGGCACCTCAATCGGTTGAAAAATGAAGAAGTTAGGCCTCTTGGAAGTCTCCCTCTTCAAGCTTGTTGTCTATGCATCTACAAAACGCACCTCCCTTGATTGAACCTGTCTCACATGCATTTTAAAGCGTGAAAACCCAGCACCGGGCGCAACCACGCCAACGGTGCAAACCATAGAACGGTTAAGGGTGCGCCAGCCCCTAACCGCTTAGGCACCTGGGCGTATGGGTCATGTGACCTCGCGTTTTGATAAAAAGTGGTTAAACCGTCATAACCGTGCAACTTCTTTCCCGCGCTCCGGTCTTATGGAAAACCACGGGCTATATAAAATAACCCCCCCGCACTTTATACACAATGGTATATATGGTATATATGGATATATGGTATATAATACAATTTGCGCACAGTCATTACAATGGTCATATGTTATATGATAAATCCACGGGTCGGGGCTAGGCCCGGACCCGACCCCCCTCCGTTTTGAACATTAAACAAACATAAAAATATTTGTTACCACATAGTTAACAAGAACCATGCGGCGACACATTGGTCAGCGGAGGTTTGTGAAGTCTCTACACTATGGGGGAGGTCCGGGAGTCGAACCCCACGGACTCCCATAACATTTTACATACAACCAAAGACCAAATAATGAGTGACATGTGGAGCCCATGGATTGGGCCACGTGTCCTCATACCATTTTCCACCAAACTGACATGTGTTAGCTCTCGATTCGTCAGCAGTCAACCAATCAACATCTGCCACATCACCACTGTACGGTCATACGATCCTACCACGTCAGACCATACAGACTGTACGGACTGTACAGACTGGTACAGTCAACATCAAATGTTTTTGCCTGTTTGGCTTGACGAACAGATCGCGATATATTCTCCATATGGAGTCCATTTGACAAAGTAAATATACCGCCGGAATCAGGAAGACAAGATAGACACAATGGCACTGTTTTCGTCGCATTCCTAGCACTTTGAAATTTGAGAAAAATTTGATCCCCTAATCATGTAAGCTATATATTTCCGTGTGATTGACGTTGGGCTCATATGACAAGTGGGATACTCAGGACCCATGTATGTTCGCCACCATGTTTTATTTTTCATCCCATGCGATAGTGGATATTTTGGTAGTCTGGTACTCTGAGAGTCTGGAAGTTTGGAGTGTAGTGTCATAGGATTGCGTAAGGACCCGAAGGTTAGGGCCACATGGAGCAATCTCGAGTTACTTCAAAGCTTCTCTAGTCCAGTGCTCTAGAGGAGTGAGTGTGTTAACCCTCTAGGACTCTCGAAGCCCGGAGTCCCGGAATACATGATGGTTGTTGAATGTTGGCCACATGGAGCAATCTCGAGGCCCTTGGTAACTTCACAGGTTAGACACTGCAGGGATATTGCATGGTGGAGCGAGAAATATCTATGAAGTACGAAGTCTCAGAATAAATCATGACCGTTGACTATCGGCTATGTGGATCAATCCCTAGGCACTTCGTGACTTCGTCGGTTTGGCACTTCGGGGATATCGCATGGTGGAGTTGGAAATATCTTCGAATCCCAAAGTCTCGAAGCCCCTTTTCAACCATAGGATTTAGCGGATGATGTTGATCGTTGATTCCCTCTGTTGTTCAGTGATGTAGGAATTTGGCCTTCAGGAGGAACGCCATGCAATACCATTGGAGATCCCGAAGTCTCGAAACCTTCGCTAAGAAGACCTTTTAGCTCCCAGTTTTTAGCCCGAGGTCATGAGGAGGACTATGCTAGTTGCATTAGGTCTGTAGTGTGAGATATAAACTTTGGGTGAGTAGAAGACATGGGTTTTTACTTAGTAAAGGACTGGAAATGAACTGAGAGGAAGCGAAAATTCAACGCCCCATCCCTTAGATGTTCCTTTAAGGGGGTTGGGTGTGTTACAAATTGGTATTAGAGCATGGCAACAACACTTGTCCTGCTTGGGTTCATGCACGAGTCACATCAAAATATTATTAGAGAACTTTATGGGGTAACACCCTATATTACCCCCTTCTATATGAAACTTGCCTGAACCTCTATTGAAGAGAGGAACGAAACCTTCTACTATTGATAGATGCTTTGGAAATCTACATTGTATGTTGCTAATTTTTACAAATAAAGAATCTAACTTCACTTTGCAATAATAAGTGTTGTTCATTAATTGGTAGATTAGCAACTAACATAAAATGTTTTGTCAACACTCAAGCGGTCATTGAACAACAAGAAAACTACAACGTAAGGGATGGTGACACACCATGAGTTGAGGGAGAGCTCCCACAATAGAGAGGAAGAATCTGATGAAAGGAGGGTAGTGGAAACCCCTCCAGATTTGGCCAAAACTATAAGAAGCCTCATGGTATAATTACAGAGTTGTAAGGTTGAAAATGAAAGGCTGATAAAGGAGTAGGAAAAGAAGACTGAAATTAATGCAGTCCTATTGCAAAGTCTATCAGATATACAAAGGAAACTACAACATGGTCCAACTGCCAGTCATGTGGACATGCATCATACTAAGAAAAATCCAAGTCCACCTGAGATACAAAAGTATGGTTTGGAAAGTGGCCACACCATGAGGAGAACCTCAAGGAAGGTTGAACATGGAGCCAAGAGACACTCACCGAAATGTTCCTCTAAGGACACTAGCAACTCCAAGGAATCTTCTAGTAGCAAAACAAGTTCATATTATCAGATGAGAGGAAAGACGAGGAAACATTCCAAGAGTCATGACGCTGAAGAGTTCAAGAAATACAAACCATCCACCTTCGATCGAGAGATTAAGAAGGGGGAAGAAGTAGAAGTTTGGTTACTTGGATTGAAGAAGTACTTAAGAGTCCATGACTACTCTGAAAAATTAAAGTCTCAGATAGCCATTTTCAATCTGAATGGGAAAGCTTCCATTTGGTGGGAGAATATTAGGAATGTGAAAGGAATCCATGAGAAGTAATTGTCATGGAAACAATTTGAGAAATACTTCAAGAAGAAGTATCTGTCAGAAAAGTACTTTGATGGGAATACCAAGGATTTCTATGAACTCATGCTGGGATAACTCACCATAGATGAGTTTATCAACAAATTTCTCGAGCTGATGAGGTTTGTTCCCTACATAAAGGATGAAAAAGTGAAGATGCAATGATTTATTAGTGGATTATCTTAGTCCTACCAGGACATAATTGAGTTTGATGAGCCAAATACTTTAGAAGATACTATTTGAAAGGAAAGGTATTGATATGAGCAATTCAAGAATAAAAAAGAACCCCATGAAGACTAGAAGAAGAAAAATAATTTGGGATTCAAGAAGAAGGGGTTTCAAATCCTCTATATTTAAGAACCATGGTAAGATCTCTAGGATGATCCTTCCTACCATAAGTGTGTATCAAAAAAAAATTCTATCCCAGAGTGGAAATAAACCATTCGGAGCAGTTCCAAGTAAGAGTGATAACACAAAGAGTGAACCCTTGAAATTTTGGGGTTGTGGAGAGGAACATATGGTGAGGGACTGTCTGCATAGACAACAGAAAAATAAGAGGGTCTACAATGTCCAAAATGCTACCATAGTCAATGATGTGGCTAGGAGCAAGCCACAAATTTATGCATCCTTGGATAATAAACAAGATGACCACCAAACTTTAGTGGTGGATATGGAAGGTACGATTTCCAACCATCCCATTTCCATTTTAATTGACCCTGGTTCTAATTTGAGTTATGCTACCCCTCAAACTATTGAGAAATGTAAATTACAACAAGTTAAACATGTTAAATCATGATTGGTACAACTAGACACTGTAACCAAAAGAAAAGTAACATAGGTCATACCAGCATGCCAATTCTTTGTAAGTGGGTTGCCCACCCAAGTGAACCTAAACATACTTCCTTTAGGATCGTATGACCTGCTGATTGGCATGGATTGGTTGGCTTCCCACAAAATCAGGTTGGACTATTACAGTAAAACTTTTGAGTGTGAAAATGAAGGAAGAAGGGTAACTCTACAAGGGATTCAAAAACATGTCTCAGTGAGACAGATATCAACCCTCCAAGTGAAGAAGTATTGCAGAAAGAGATGTCCCTTGTATGCAATACAATTACTAAACTTTGATGAGAACAAAAAACCTAGCCTAGAGGACCATCCCATATTAAGAGAGTATAAATATGTATTCCCATAAGAGGTTCTAGGTCTACCTCGAAGAAGGGATATTGACTTTTCAATAGAACTTGTACCAGGAGTAGTGTCAATGTCTAGAACACCCTATAGAATGAGAAAACCAGAGCTAGTTGAGCTTAAGCTACAATTGAAGGAGATGTGGGACAAAGGCTACATTCGGTCTAGTGTGTCTCCGTGGGGAGCACCAACCTTGTTTGTGAAAAAGAAGGATTGAACACTCATATTGTGCATAGATTATAGACAACTCAATAAGATGACCATCAAGAATAAGTATCCATTAGCAAGGATCGATGACTTGTTTGACCAATTAAGGGGTGCTACAATCTTCTCCAACATTGACTTGAGGTCTAGATACCATCAGGTCTGAATTAAATATGAAGACATCCAAAAGACAACCTTTAGGAAAAGACATGGTCACTATGAATTTGTGGTGGTGCCATTTGGGATTACCAATGCACCAACCACTTTTATGTGCTTAATGAATAACGTATTTAGAAAGTTCTTGTATAAGTTTGTGTTGGTTTTCATTGATGATATTCTAATCTATTCCAAGAATAGGGAAGAGCATGAAGACCATATCAAGCTAGTACTCTGAGTACTAAGAAAACATCAGCTCTATGTTAAGCTTAGTAAGTGTGACGTTTTCCAGAAACAAGTCCATTACTTAGGCCATGTTATTTTTGAGGAAGGAGTGGCAGTTGATCTTGACAAGATTAAATCCATCATGGATTGGCCTAACCAAAGGATGTATCTGATATCAAATCATTTATGGGCCTAGTAGGATACTATAGGAGGTTCATAAAGGGATTCTTCAAGATTGGTTTCCAAATCACCTCCCTTCAGAAAAAAGGGGGTTAAATTCACTTGGACATCAAAATGTGAAGAAATATTTCAAGAGATAAAATACCTTCTAACCACTATGCTTGTGCTAAAGATTGCATACCCAAACAAGGACTTCTTTGTGTGTACAAATGCCTAAAAGGAAGGGCTCAGAGGAGTCCTTATGCAAGAAGGACATGTGATTTTCTATGAATCTAGAAAATTGAATGAGAATGAAGTCAATTATGTGACCCATGATATGGAATTGGATGCCATAGTGCATGTTTTAAAAATGTGGAGGCATTACCTCTTAGGTAGAAGATTTGTTCTTATGACAGACGATAGTGGCTTGAGGTATTTGTTTGACCAACCAAAACTTAATGTGAGACAAGATAGGTGGATGGATCTCCTTAGTGAGTTTGATTTTGAAATCAAACATATCAAAGGAAAGGAGAATAGGGTGGTCGATGCACTAGTGAATCAAACATCAAAGAGAGAGTCAAAAGTGCAAAAGAAGTATATGCATTTTTCAAGACTGTGACATCATACCTAAAGAAACATCCCACAGGGATGAAGTACGAAGGTTATCATATGCTTAATGATGGCCTACTAACTTACAATGTAAGATTGTATATTTCAAATTGTGACGACTTGAAGAGGTTCATAATGGATGAACTACACAAAATACCATATACTGGTCATCTTGGTTATCAAAAAATGATCACGACCACTAGGAAACTATTTTATTGGCCCAGACTGAAAAATGACATAGCTGATTACTTAGGTAAGTGTCTATAATTTCACCAAGTCAAGGAAGAGAACTGACACTCAATAGGGTTGTTGAAACCCCTATCAATTCCTGAATGGAAATGGGAAACCATCTCCATGAATTTCATCACATGATTACTAAGATCAACCAAAAATGACTATGAGACAAGCTAAGCAAGGCTGGTCACTTCATACATGCCAAGTCAACTTGCAAGGAAATAGATATTGCCATTATTTTCATCAAAGAGATATTTAGACTTCATGGCATGCCTAAGGAAATTATATCCGACAGAGATACACAAATTACTTCAAACTTTTTGGAAATCTTTGTTTGTTGGTTTCGAAACAAAATTGCTATTTAGTACAACCTATCACCCTCAAACTGATGGATAGAGACATTGGGTAAACCCAGTATTGGAGGACATGTTAAGGATGCATGTAATGCATCAACCTAAGAAGTGGAAAGACTACCTACCACTGGTATACTTTTCCTACAACAATGGCTATCAAGAGTTGTTAAAAATGAGCCCTTCTGAATCCCTCTATGAAAGACAATGCAACATTCCAATCAGCTGGAATAACCCGGTAGAAATAGTTACAATAGTGCCAGATATGATAAAGGAAATGGAACAACAAGTAATTCATATCATACATAATATGAAGATAGCTCATGATAGAAAAAAGAGCTATGCAGACAAGAAAATGACTCCTAGAGAGTTCAAAGTAGGGGATCATGTGTATCTTCGAGTTAGAATTAGGAAAATATCTTTGAGGATGGGAGCTTGTGCCAAGATGGCACCTCGGTATTGTGAACCCTTTGAAGTTTTGGATAGAGTGGTACTAGTACACTATAGGCCAGCACTCCCTCCCACAGTGAAGGCACATAATGTTTTCCACATTTCTTTATTAAATAAGTATGTACATGATTCTAATCATATTATTGATTGGTCTATGATTCAGGTGGAACCAGAGGGAGAATTCCTGTCAGAACCTCAATGCATAATAGACGGGAAGGAAACCCCACTCAGGAACATAACCATTGCACAGGTCAAGGTGTAGTGGAAACACTTTGGCCTAGATGAGGCTACATGGGAAATGGAGGATGCCATGAAACATGCATATCCATTTTCGTTTACTTCTGTACATACAGAGCACATCGACAGATAGAACATCGAGGACGATGTTCCTTTAAGGGGGAGGGGATTGTAATACCCCCGTTTCCCCCAGTTTGTAAATATAACTATAACCGGCAAAGATACTATGGTGGATTAGATATGTGTGAATGTATGATTTGATGAACCTTTGTATAAAAAGTAAATGTATGTATTTTCTGTTATTAATAGAAAGTGGATAAGTGTTTCATGACTGCTGAAAGGGGGTTTTTCCAATATAGAAAGTGGATTCTATGGGATATATGGTGAGGGGAGCCATAAATGGTTGAGATGACCCCCACCAAACCAATACATTACTGGAGTTAATGACTCAGAACAGTCCAATGACCCATATATGAATTACTAGTCAAAGTGGTAGCTGGAAGAGTTCTCCTCAATAGTTAATGAGGAGATGGGGTAGAGTATCCATCTGTAAGACTTCTAGACCTGACTACAAGCTGGGGATTTAGACCTATGCAACCCTGCTAAGAAAGGAAAGAAATAAGTAATTCACGAGAGGATGCGAAGAAGAGGAGGAAGTGATATGTGAAGAGAGCAGATTCACAAGAAAAATCTCGAGAAGATAAAAAGAGCGACTACATCGCTCTGGTTCGAGGAAGAACTGAGGAATAAGCTCATTTTGAATGTAAGAATTTGTTGGCAAGGTTTTTTTTCATTACAATATGATAAACGAGGCTAACGAGTGACTGTGGAAGTCCTTGGGTAGACCTCCTTTCTTGGTACAGATAAAACCCGCTGCTAGGATCCTTTGGGAGGATGAGGGTAACCTCCATCCCTTACTATTGCTGAGCAATAAGAAAGAGTCTCTCTGAGAGCATCATGGTCTAGATCGGGGGTGGCCAACAGTAAATCCTTCAGGAGTGGTTGTGACTATGGTTGGGTGGAAACAAACACCCTTTTCAGTAGTCGCTTCACAACCTCTAGTCTTCTCATAAGCATTTTTATACTTTGTGTGTTGAAATTGAAATGGTGGTTGAATGCATGTATATGGTTATGAATGAGTTCTGTAATGAATGATTAAAACTAGAAATATGTATTGTCTATCTGTGAATCTATGCTTCTGAATGGTCCTTTGTTCACCTTAGCCTAGCTGCTAAAGATTCATGGGATGTGAATCTGCAGGAGAATCAGAGTAGGATTTGTTGAAATGTTGAAGTCCTGCCAACCCCTCGGACCTACCTTAGCAGGAATGTAAAGTTAAAACTCTGTGGAAGAAGGGAATTTCCTTCAGACTTCTCTTCATATGACTAAGGGCTCATGTCCAGGTCCTTAACCCATTTACGGCTAAAATAATTAGCACTTAGCCCATGAGAGTCTTTGAAGGACCCATGTGACTAAGGTCTAGTGTTAGACCAGAGATGAGCTAAGTCTCTTGGCTTTGAAAATCTGGGAGTTTGGAGCTCTGGCATATCATGATCTTATGATTTTGTAAACCAGCTAAAGGCGACAGGATGCTACGGTTATCCATGAGGTCGATCGGAACCTGGCGGTTTCCCTAACCGTGGAAAATAGACCTGCCACCACTAAAACCTGGCCCCTTTAACCGTCACGAATTAACGTGAGACATTGATTCGAGGGTATTCGGGAGATCCCTTGACTATTGGATATACACCGAGATAACTTTGATAAATTTCTACTACGGGAGAATATAAACGATATGACATCAATCTCCTCGAATATCGAAGTCCCAAAGAGACAAAAACTGTAGGTATAAGGATCCTTCAGGAGCTTCCCTAACCGTCAAATCCTTGCCAAGGTCAGCCCGACGTTGACCACTTCGGGAGGATAGAGGTGGTTCAATGCCAAATCTTACGAATGTAGGAGCCCCGAAGTAATGGATGTCGTAGATCCAGGGACTAGGTGGACCCTTAATGACCGTGAGATTGAAGGTCTGGGCAACTATCAGTACGAGATGACGTGGTATCCTGATGTCACTCAAGGTGATGTGGACCCATACTATGCATGCCACATGTCACCTAGATTTGTGCATCCATAGACCCCATGGGCCCATTAGATTGTGACACATGTCACCCCATGTAGGGTCCACGTGTAAGATCTATCTTGCCGCATGACCGACGTTGGGATCATCTGACAAGTGGGATACTCGGGACCCACCTGTGATCGCCACCATGTATTACACGTCATCCCATGTGACAGTGGATACTTTGGTAGTATGGGACTCCAAAATTTTGGAGTGTAGTTTCATAGGATTGCGTAAGGACCCAAAGGCTCAGGCCACGTGGAGCAATATTGGGTTCCTTCGCAACTTCACTAGTCCGAATCTCTAGATGAGTAAGTGTGTTAAGCCTCAAGGACTCTTATAGCCCAGAGTCCTGGAATAAATCATGATCATTGACTGTTGGCCACGTGGAGAAATTTCGAGGCCCTTTTTAAATTCGTTGGTTCGACACTACATGGATATTGCATGGTGGAGTGGGAAATATGTCTGAAGCCCGGAGTCCTACAATAAATCATGACCATTGACTGTTGGCCATGTGGAGCAATCTTGAGGCCCTTCGTAACTTCGGCAGTTCAACACTTCAGGGATATCGCATGGTGGAGTGGGAAATATTTCCAAAGCCCGAAATTTCGAAGCCCCTTTTCAACCATAAGATTTCGGCAGATGATGTGGACCATTGATTCCCTCCGATGTTCGATGATCGGGGAATTCAGCCTTCAAGAGGAACGTCATGCAATACAGTTAGAACTCTCGAAGTCCTGAAACCTTCTCTAAGAAGACCTTTTAGCTCATGGTTTTTAGCTCGAGGTCACGAGGAAGACTCATCTAGTTGGCTTAGGTGCATAGTGTGAGATATAAACTTTGGGTGAGCAGAAGACGAGGGTTTTTTCTTATTAAGGGACCAGAAATGAATCGAGAGGAAGAAACAATTCGACGCCCCATCCCTTAGATGTTCCTTTAAGGGGGTTGGGTATGTTACATCATATATCAATTTTGGTATCAGTCTTGATTTCTTGATTTCAAGGAACCTCGTATGAATGTTCTTGTGAAGAAAAATTACTCTCCTCTCTCCCTAAACTGGGTCAAATTCCTTAGGGTGAGGTTCAATTTTAATTTGATTCTCATATTTAGGTTATTCAATTATTTCATTTATAGAATTATTCATTTCTTCAAGAATGGCACTTATGGTTTCCATAATGATTTTAATCTTCATGTCGTCAAGAATAACACTTATAGTTTCCACAATGAATGTTTGTGACTTTAACTTGATGTGCCAAGGTTTCACTTTGATACCAATGTTGTATAAAAATATTTTTCTTCATGGCATGTAATGAATATATATATGTATTGATTAATTATTGAATGATGGTTTACATTGAAGGGGGGATGGATTAAATATAGCCTAGGGTTCTCCTTTATGAAGAGTCATGACCTTTTGGTCATGACTATTTATAATTATTAATTATATTCCCTTTATTATTATTAATTTGTTAATTGTTTGTTTTATTATCTTATTATTGTTTTTATTACTTATTATTTTACTGATGCTTAGGTTATGTTCATAGAAACAACTATCCCCATCTATGCATAAGAATCTACCTCCACTTCAGCCCTAGACCCATCTAACCCTAGGTCCCCATCTATACCTAACCCTTAACCCTCTCCACACCCGATCCCTAATATCCTTATGGCCGTACCTCTTCCTAGGGTCCCCATAACCCCTACACATTCAACCTAGTGCTCTAACCACTACCCTATGCCTCAAAGCACTTTCAATTATAAGCCCCTAGGTCCTAGTTCTTCACCATGGGGCCTGCATAATATTAACTAGGAAAAATCTTGAGAGAACAACCATGACCACAACCTCGATCATGGCTATAGTTAGATGTGTTAGATGAAGAAGACGAAGAAGTTGAGCTAGATGTAGATGAAAATGTTCTCGATGTTGATATCGACGATGAAATTATCGAAAATGACACTAATGATGATGTTGCTATGGACAATCCTTTCAATGTTGATTCTGAACTAGATGATACAAATTCAGAGTTGGACGAAGAAGAAGATCAATGATATCAAATTTTTGAAATGTAGGTCGAGGTATGTGATTATAAATTTTCTATGATTAATTCTCTTTAAATTATTTTCTTATATGGATATGTGTTGTTAAGTTTTATGCCATTTTCTATGTATCATTGGTTGGTTAGAAGTCATTGACCTTTATTTCTCTCATAACCCACCAACCTATAACCTCCTTATCCATATTGAGCATGTGCAGATTGATTTTAACTATCAGTCAATATTGATAATCTTCCACAACATTTTGACCCTCCACCTAGTAACCTTGGTAACTTTCTAACACTCCACCCTCATATTCCACCATAGGAACCATGCACATGCTCCAAAACCACTACCTAGGGCCTAAATGGAATATTTGAGCTGCAAGTGTCACATGGTAGCCATTACAAGGTTTAACACATAAAATAATTTTTTAGGCTTTGGACATGGTTTAGGGTTAGGGATTGAGGGGTTACAGGGTTTAGGGTTTAAGGGGATTATATATAACTATATAACACATATTATACACAAATATAAATATAAATTATATTACAAACAAATAACAAATAAAAAATAAACATAAAATAAAACAAATAAAAAATAAACAAACATAAAACAAAAAATTCAAACATAAAAAACACTATGGCACCAAACCTCAACCAAATAAACCAATTCCCAAACTGGTTGGCCACTACATTGCTCGACCCCATATTCCAATAAGGAGAGTGCATAGAGGAGAAATGCACTAAAATTTGTATTGTATCAATCCCGCCTAACAGTACGAAGATTGTGTAGAGGAGCAACCTGCTAACATTTGCATTGGACAGACACTTTCCCATAAGGAGAGTGTGTAGAGGATAAAAATAGTACAAGGAGAGACTAGCCCCACTTGTGTGTCCAAGGATGGATTTACCCCACAATGTCTTCGGTATGTAGCCTTGTTTCTAATGTAGATCCTGCAGCTATTTGTTCAATATTAAATGGTTTACAATGGATTTGTTTGAGTTCCATTCACTTCAGGTTTTCCCTGTCATTCACTCGTTAGTTTATGTTCCATACCTTGTATACTACATCACTTTGCCATATTTTTGTACTTACTATAGAGAACATACAAGGTTTGAAATGTAAATTCCACATACACAATCATACCATTCATATAGTTCCAAGATCGATAGTCTCAACTTATTTTAGCCGGTGAAAGTGCACGTTAGATAACAAGGGGTCGAAGGCCTAAATTATAAACCATTGTATTAATGGGTGATAATGTGTCATAACCTTGTTCATTTCGATACACAGGGGTGTTATTATGAAACCAATTTAGCTCACCCTGGAAATGCACAAATGGATGATAAGTGCCACAACAATGTAAGCCAAATAAAAAAGGCACCGCGTCAATGTGATCCAAAGGATTTAAAAAAAAAAATTAAAACAATTATCCTTGAAGAAAATGAGGTAAATGGACATGATAAACATTGTTACGAGTACAATAAACTCCAGTAAAAGCAGTCAAATTCTCCTTCGACAAATAAGTTCATGTAGTGTTATCATTTCCTTATTTCAAATCTATTCTTATTTTTTAAAGTAAGGATAGATGGAGAAAGGTAGTCAGTTTATTCAGATGTCAGCCTTTGATGAAAAAGTTATAATCGAATGTGATTGTGAATTTTTTGAAACTATTTTGTCACAGTTTGATCCTTATGAGTTAAGAAAGTTAGTCTGAGATAGATTTAGGGATTTGCAATATTAGTTGCATATATGGGAGTCAAACTTGGGTATATTCATAATTCCCCAAACATGAATATGTTTTTCAATATTTTTCCTCTAAAAGTAATCAAATGGCGACTCAATTGAACCCTAGACAAATCCGACCATCCAAGAAAACGACTGTATCTAATGACCACTTGGAGGACAAGGAAGGGGATGTTTTCAACCCTTCCCCGACTTTCCTTGACCTTCACCAATTAATTCAGAGAGCCCAAGATGACTCTAACAAAGACTACTTGCACTTATGGGAATCGAACCTGGCCAAATCAATTGTTCCACAAACTTATCACTTTCTAGAATTAGTCAATTGTTGTGTTAGCAATTACTAAGTGGATAGGTAAGAAATAATTTATGTAGATGGTTCTAGGATAGTTTGTCAAATAAGTAAAGAATCCATTTCCCAAATACTCCAAATTTCATACCATGTTGCATATGTAACCATGGATAATGACTAACTTGCCTCTAAGTACCAAGAATTATCACAGTCTAAAAGAGAGAAGTTGTTGAGTAATATATTAGCCCTAGATGCCCCATTAGAAATTGGCCCACCTCCTTTTAAATCCACCATCTTCCCTGAAGTAACCATGCATGATATTACCATGATTTGTCAAGTTTTAGGCTATGAACATGATAGAGCAGTGGATGAGAAAATTTTACAGCTGCAAACTGTCTTATGTCCACTACAGTCAATCACCTTCAAATATTTTGATTATTGTTAGTTCCTACAAGAAGTGATAAACTTCCAATTGTCAAATTTCAACCACACTAAGTCTTTTAAGTACCAGCCCTACTTGGTGCACCTCATATTTTGCATTAATTCTTCCTATTTTGAGAGCTTTGGGATCAAAACAATAAATAATTCAAGTAAAACTGAACAAGTAATTTTGTGGACTTAGGAGGTGAGAAAACAAGACTAGAATAAAGGTTTCATACTTTATGTAAACAAGTTCATGAGTGCATGCTACATTCTGCTCCATGGAACTCAACCTCCTAGGATGTTTCCTGAGTTTAAAAATATATTGTAGCTGAGGAAAGATACTAGAGTAGGGAATTGGTACCCGTCTAAGGATCACACCATCAATAGAGTATATGGTTTTGAATATGACTCTTACAAGATGCCAATTTTACACTACCATTTAGTCAATGGACCGATCCAATGTAATTTAGATTCCTTAGAAACAAGAATTACGAATTGGAAAGAGGACATTTTCATAGATGCATTCTGAAATGGATATTGTTGATCAACTGAGTGAGAAGTTAAGCAAAAATCCTAAAGGTGATGAAGAACTAGACTTACAGGGGTTCTTAGCTGAGTTTACATGAAAATGGAAGGGTATATTGCAAATCACAGAAGGATCAAATGAAGCTAGTTTAGCCTCAAAAGGACCTTCTATCACTATTGAGCATCTCACTTCAACTCTATTATCAACAATAGAGGTTTCACAAACCTCTACAACTGAAGAAACCTCTAATAAGAAACTCTCACTCTTTTATCAATATTTGGATACAAAGAGATAAAATCAATAGGTGAAAAAGGAAATGTATCCTCAATCTTGGGGAGAAAATACATCTCAAACAAAGTTACTATCTACCATGGATTACTAGGAGGGTACATTCAATTTGGATTTACTAGAGTCAAAGGTACTTAAGCCTCTTTTTTCTACAGATTACAAATCCACTCAAATGAGTGTAACACTTGGGTATATCCACCCTATGGATATGATTTAATTGCACAAGAAAACAAGTGATATGTTGTATAGAGGGGTCTTGCAATCCTCTGCCAGTGAAAGGAAGATGCAAACTATGGTAATAAAAATAGATAAGCATTTGAAGCAAAAGAGATTGACCATTAAATCCAACCAAACTTAGATTAATGAATTGGAGAGGAAGATTATTTCCCTATGAGTATATCCTAAAAATATTACTGTTGTAGGAGACCTAATCAAACAAAAGGATAATGCGATTAAAGAAAAATCTAAATTTTTCTGATGTACAATGTGTTCAGACCCTAGAGTTGTAAGCTAGTCATGAGGAAAAGGAGCATCTTTACCAACAATTATTGGAAAGTAGAAAGTCCAATAAACTTAGCTATTGCAGGCAACGAAGTCAGCTACAATGCAAACTGCTCCATTATACCCAACAGAGGGCTTATCAAAAGTCACGACTGAATTGAGTGTGAAGGAGATCGAGTTGGACACTATAACAAACTAGTTCAAACATAGAGATGCGAAGGTAGCAAAACTAGAAGATCAAGAGAAGAGCAGAGAAGTAATTTTGGCACAAATCAATGCTAGTAAAGAGGAAGCTCAGAAGGCAGTAATGAAAATGAAGGAAAGGGTGTGAGGGAGACCAACCATGAAAGGAGCTAAGCATATCATTTTGGATGATATAACTAACACGATTTTTAAGAATTGGTCTTATTTTACTCTGGTGTAGGATGAGATTGATCTAATCACCTTAGTCTTCAAAGACGTAAAAACAATGAATGAGTTAGAGAATAAACCTGATTTGATAGCTGATATAATAAAGTAATTGAACAACAAAATTAAAGAGGAGTTGAAGGATTTGCAATTCAATGATAGAAATAACATTATACTGGATGCTAAAAGAGTCATTACAAAAAATAAATTACTGCAAAATGCAGAAACGAAGGGCCATGATCTTTTGAGGGAAATATATACTTTTAATTAGTGATGTCATCAAGCATGGATTACCATCATCTTGTAATGGAAATGGAAATTGTATCCAATGAACAATATCAGAAGTTGTTAAATGATAGGAGGAACGGTGACAATAATTTTGAAAATCGTGATGGCACTTTGAAGGGTGCAAGATGTAGTAGAATTGTTGGCAGGGGATTTTGAGCTATTGCACAATCTGAAAATGATTTTCAGGAATTTACCTCCTCTAGTTTATGAGCAATACAATAATTTGGATGAAGTAGTAAGAAACATGAATGATCATAAGTACCCGATGGGAAAATATTGGAAAATAACGTGTCAATTTGCTAAATTACCATTGGGAAGAAAAAGTGAATCAAGTGGCACGTGCCCAACTCCCTAAGGGAATATTTTACTAAGTAATTTTCCATGTTCATTAGTTTTTACTAAGGTAAATACCTTTCAAGAATAAAAAAGTAGTAAGGGGTTTCAAGAAGTTGTTTTGCATACAATTGTATCTATAAAGGAGAAACAAGCCACATTAATGAAGGGTCAACATTTTTTGGAATCAGAGTGTAATTTGTTCTCAGGTTTGCCAGATCAACATAGCTCAAAGAGGAAGAGACAAATTATGAGGAGAGGATAGAGGGCATGTAGAGATTCATTCACCATTGTCGTATCGGTTTGTATTATTGTATTGTACTCCATTGTATTCTCTATGTAAAGTCATACATATTCTCCATACATTGTAGATCTGATTTGCTCATTAATAAAAGTCTTATAACAAAGTTACCAACTGTTTGAGAACTCTCTAGAGTTCTTGTTTTTCAGAGGTCGCATTTAGTGGTTATTGTTAGCCCCAAATCAAAAAGTGGTGCTACTAGTAGCACCCTTTTTTCTGGGGTGTTAAAATTATGAGTTGTTTGAAATTACGACCTTGACAACCAATACTGTTACAAATAAAACCTCAAAATTGATCCCGAAATCGAAAAGTGATGTTACCAGTAGCACCAATTTTTTTTGGAGTCAAAATTATGACTTAACTAAATTCATAGCCTTAACAACTAATACCATCGTGAATGACAAACTCATAAATGACTACTTGATATATTTTTATTTTTTTTAATTTATATTATTAAAATGAAAAAAAAAACTCTCCATCTAAGTTTTATTTTTAAATGAAAAAAAAAAT
>JZKD02S1432662.1:761590-783358 GCA_000966675.3 Picea glauca
CCCGTCGTGGAATAATTACCCGATCCAACTGACCAGTCATTTCATAGAATGATCTCACTGGCTTCCCTTCTCCTCAAACCTGCAAGCTCATTGGCTACATTAAGAAACAAAAGGTCATCATCTTAATTGACAGTGGAAACATTCATAATTTTATTCATCATTGCATTTCCCAAGAAACCCATTGCTATATTCATGCAGTCAACAAATTTCAAATCATGATTTCCAATGGAGGTTCCATGAAATGTGGGGTTGTTGTAAAAATGTACGTCTCCAAATTGGGCAGTACAACGTGAAATCTCATATGTTTGCTATTGACATGGGTGGTTGTGATATTGTACTCAGTGTGGAATGGTTACACACTCTTGGTCCCATCCTCATGGATTTTAAGGAATTAACCATGCAATTCCAACAGGTGGGACAACAATATAAGTTCCAAGGAATCATAGCAAGTTCCCTTGAGATCATCAGTTCCCACCTAATGGAAAACCTCCTAAAAAAAGGTCATTCAGGCATTATTTCCCAACTCCATTATATTAAAGCAATTGAGACACCTTTGGTGCATCCTGAACTCCAATGTATCATTTGCAAACACCAAGCTGTTTTTCCACCCGCTAGGGACTTCCTCCTTCTCTTGGTGTTCATGATCATTCCATTCCTCTCATCCCAATGTTCTCCCTTATTGTCATCCCTTTTCCCAAAAGAATGAAATTGAGAAAATTGTTCAAGAATTTCTAGCCGCAGGTGTTATCTGCCCTAGTACCATCTGCTATTCTTCTCTTGTGGTCATGGTACTCAAGAAAGAAGGTACTTGGCGCATGTGTCTAGACTTTTTCACCCTCAACAAACTCACGATCAAAGAAAAATTCCCCATTCCTGTCATCGATGATCTCTTGGATGAATAAAGTGGTGCTCAGTACTTTACTAAACTTGAACTTCGTTCTGGCTACCACCAGATACATATGCAAGAGGAAGACATTCCTAAGACTTCTTTTCGAATTCATGAGGGTCATTATGAGTTCTTGGTCATGCCCTTTGGCCTATGTAATGCTTCCTCCACTTTCCAAAGTCTAATGAACCATCTTTTCCCTTCTTTTCTCTGTCATTTTGTCCTAGTTTTCTTTGATAATATTCTCATATATAGTAAAACAGGGACATAACATCTTACCCATGTGGATCAACTTCTTAGTCTACTCTCTCATCACCGAGTTTTTCTCAAAAAATATAAATGTGTCTTTGGATATTCGTAAGTGGAGTACTCGGGTCATATTTTCGGCAAGGATGGTGTATGGGTGGATCCTAAAAAAATTGAAGCTATGCAGGATTAGCTATGCCCAAAAACTCTTAAGAGCTTGCGTGGTTTTCTAGGTTTAACTAAATATGATCACAAGTTTGTTAAGAATTATGGAAAAATTGCAGCACCTCTTACTGCTCTCTTTAAAAAGAATGATTTCACTTGGACTCCATCAACTAACAATCCTTCCAAGCATTGAAAGAGGCCATGTGCATAACTCATGTCCTGACCCTCCTTGACTTCTCAAAGACTTTTGTCTTGGAATTTGATGCCTCTGGGAAATGAATTGAAGAAATATTCATGCAAGAGGGCAGGCCTTTGGCCTTCACTGGCAAACAACTCTTAGAGCGATATCTTGACTAAACAATCTATGAAAAGGAAATGTTAGCTAGTCTACATGATGTGGATATCTAACATCTATATCTATTGGGGCAACACTTCCAAATTAAAACAGACCATCAGAGCCTCAAGTATTTCCTAGAATAGAGGATTTCATCCCAGGAGCAACAACAATGGGTGACCAATCAATTTGGCTATGATTATGAGATAATTTATAAGAAGGGATAAGAAAATGTAGTGGTTGATGCTCTGTCCTGAAAGTACGAAGAAGAAGGATCCCTTTTTCCCCTCTCCTTCATTGTACCAAATTGGTTCCAAGTTGTTCGCTAGGAATGGCTGCAAGACCCCAAAACTTCTCGACTGATCCAACAATTGCAAAAGAATTCTCCAATTTATCCAGCATACTCCTGGCACAATGAAGATCTCCGCTACAAAGAATGTTTGTATTTACACAACCAGTCACAACTTAAATCCACAGTGCTTTCCGAGCTTCACGCTTCACCCACATCGGGGCATTTCGGGTTTACCAAAACCTATGAATGAGTTAAATGTTGTTTTTTCTGGGATGGTATGAAACAAGATGTTTTCACCTTTGTGACTGAATTGTGATGTCTATCAATTCAACAAGGGAGAAACTGCCAAATATCCAAGCACACTACAACATCTTCCAAATCCCCCAACTATTTGGAGGGACATTTTTATGGATTTCATTGTGGGATTACCTAAATCAAGAAATAAGTCCATCATCATGGTGGTAGTTGATCATCTTAACAAATATGTTCATTTTTTTTCTCTTCAACACCCATTCACAACATCCACAATGGCTTATATTTTCATGGATCATATTTTCAAGCTTCACGACATTCCTCATTCTACTGTATCTGAAAAAGATCCCACTTTCACCAGAAATTTTTGGAAAGAACTATTTAGGCTCCATGGCACATAATTACATCTCAGTACTGCTTAAAACCCCCAGAATGATGGCCAAACCAAAGTTGATAACAAGTGTTTGGAAACATATTTGCGGTGTTTTGCATCTGACTGAAAAAATCAGTGGGCTTAATGGTTACCCCTGGTTGAATGGTGGTATAACACATCTTACCATACCGCTACTCGAATGACTCCTTTTGAAGTAGTCTACAGATAAATCCCCCGTCATTCCTTTCCTACATGTTAGGGGTCTCGAAGGTTTAGGAGGTTGAAAAACTCTTGCATTCTGTGCAACCATTCTTCGTTCTCTCATACAAAATTTGGTCTTGGCTCAGAATCATATGAAACAAAAAGTAGATCAATGACATTCAGAATGCCAATTTTCTGAAGGGGACCAAGTGTTTCTTCATCTACAACCTTACAAGTAGACTTCACTCAAACATGAACATTTTCATCAGCTTTCTCCCAAATTTTACGGTCCTTATACAATTCTCAAGCACGTGGGATCGATGGCCTATTAGTTATCTTTTCCTAGTCATTCTAAGATCCATCATGTTTTCTATGTCTCATGCTTAATGAAGGAGATTGGAACTAAGTTCAAAACTCAAACAAATATTCCTGAGTTAGATGCTGAAAGTTCCATTTGGTTCCAACCACAGGAATTCTTGGACCAATGTGAGCGTCGTTTCCATCAACACACCATCAAGGAAGTGTTAGTGCAGTGGAAAAACACAACTCCAGAAGATGCCACCTAGGAGCCGACCACTATTCTCCAATAAATTCCTCATCTCAAACCTTGAGGAAAAGGTTGTTCTTCAAGGGGGAGGGCATGTTAGGGACATAACCCCCTAACCTCCCATGTAGGTAGAATAATATATTTTTTTATGTAATAAAGGCCAAAACTAGTTAATAAGGCCTATTTAATACATATGAATAATCAATGTAAGAATAACTAATAGAAGATTCTGCTTCTAAAATATCTTCCTCTAGAATGTTCTTTAGAAGATAGAATTAGTATAAATAAGAGTAGAAGGTATGAGTCGTCTAATCATCTTGTCTGAATTTTTTTTAAGGGTTGTGAGAAATTGAAGAATATTATCAAAGGAGTTCCACCACATTACAACTTTAAAACCATATCTAAGTTTTATCTCCAAGGTGTCTTTTCATAGTTACATTTACAACTTGGAACATCTCAAGGGATAACATCTTTCAGTTGTTGGGTATTTCATCATCACTTATCCTTCTTGGCTTCATGGTTCATCATAATAATGGAATACACATAATTTACAAAACAAAGCAAGTTTAAATCTTGAAGAAAGAATGCCTAGAACTAGACAAGCTCATACCTTATTAGCATGTATACCATTCATCTTCATTCCACCATTCCAAGCTTACCCTTATCAACCTAAGTTATTATTAAACCATATTAATGAGCATTTGGTGAAAGTACTATTTTTATTTTATTTGCATACAATTGATAGTTGTTACATATTAGGATATTTATGGAATAAAGAATGCCATTTTTTCCTTTGATGAAAATATGGTTTAGATGAGCTTTTTCAGTAGAGGTATGTCTTTAGACAAATTATGCACATATGAATTGTGTTTGTAGGAAGATGAATGAAAATGGATGTTGATTCATTATATAAGATGGATGTTGACACCATAAGTTCAACCAACCTTTATTTAATGATTCTTATTTTTTTTATCTTTAACATTCATTTTAATATATCATGCTTCTCCTTTTATAAGGTAACATTTTAATATCTCATGCTTCTTATATTGTGGCAGGGTGATTGTGGGAAGGCACCAACCTCGATGCAGGAAAAGGACTAACAATATCCGGACCCACTTAAAGTGAATTTTATTATTGTTTTTATAATTGAGTTAACTTGTTTTTTTGTTGATATATGTAGTTTTCGACACCTGATGTTGACAATGTGGGAGACGATGATGAATTGTTTGAATCCATGTACCCGATGGAGACAATTAAAAAGTTTGTGAGAAAGGAAAATATTGAACTTATTGCATTGGGTAGATGTGAACCAATGGAGGAGAACAAACAAAGATGCAGAGTTTTGGTGGAAGATATACAACGATATGCGGTAAGCACCATCTTTTAAAATGGTTCTTTATCACATATGTTCATTTATGAATTTTATTTTGCTACTTTTATATGATCTGAATAAAAAATGTTTTCTTTATATATGATTTATTTATAGATGTTTGGAAACCTCCTCTTGAGGGTGGTGTTGGTAGCAACGATGCTCAAACACCACAAAGTCCTACCACGAGCCATATACCTGTAAGGCTCTTTGGCTCTTCTCCTATGGCTGAAAACCCTGTGACTCAAACGATTGAACCTTTTGGGGCCCATGACACACCCTCGTAGTGCACGCTAGACCAAACACATGATGGTGGAGATGAGCGAATTGGTGATTCTACAAATTGCTTTCCTAGATCGTCATGTTTTACGTTAAAGGGAATAATTCCAGTTACCTTTTCAGTGGATGAGAACATCGTTCCGATCAAGATACCAAAAATCCCAGTTATTTATGAATATCTTAATTATTTCCTAAATTATCTAATTGAAACATACATCTCTCCAATTATTTTAAAATAAATGATCATATTGTTCCGTGGGAAATAACATTTTTTTAAGCATATGAATGAGAAGGACTTATATATTTTTGGGCCCACTATACACACATGGTGGAATGCTCAAAATCCTAGTTTGAAAAAGGATCTTATTGGCCATTTGGTCGTCCTGTTTGGTGAATCTTTCAATAAAATTGGAATCACCTCAGTGGCCCGTACATATTTGAAATATTTGAGGGATCAATATAGGGTTCATTTGCAAACAAACCCTAGGTATGAGTAATCTTCGATGATTCCTAAGAGTGAGTGGAAGAATCTATTGGAGGATGCAAAGGATAAGACAATGAGAAAAGACGGAAAGCCACCACCTAGTCTAGGAAGGTGTATCATATTTTGATTTTAATATGTTGAATTTTATTTAGTTCTATATAAAAATTTCCATATACAACCTATTGGAAAATTTTCATAGGCTCCCAGACATGTCAAAAGAAACTAAGGCAAGACTACAAAAACATGGGAAACACAAACTTGACCAAGGTAATTACATGAAACTAAAAGCATGAATTGTAAGTACCAAATAATTAGACCATATCATTCTATTGACGCGGGAAAAATTTCCCTTTGTAAAGACAAGGGGTTACCCCCGATAAGAAGCCAAAATTAGACTTCTCACCATTTGGAATAGGGAACCCATCCGGGTTTTGGCTAGACACCCATTTTTGGTTTTGGTTTTACCGGTTGCAGCCCGATCCATAAATGAAGGTTTCCCAAGCTAAAGAATGGAATACAACTAATCTAAAATTCATGTGTTTGGACTAAACTAAGGTAACCGGAAAGTAAACATAGAACCAACCATGCTCCAGTCAAGGGCCCATGAAATAGTTCACACAAAGTGGAGACAAAAACATGAATAAACTACTACAAATACATAATAGTCTAGCACTGAACAATCATTTACGATACACCAAGGAGCCATGGGATGGTTAAAAATTAAGTGAAATGACTCCACATGGGTAGGCTTGTCATCAGAACCTCCTTCTAGCACCAATTTTATTGACGTGGGTAAAACCACCCTTTGTCAATAGTAGGGGTTACCCCCGATAAGAAGCCCCAATTAGACCTCTCACCATTTGGAATACCCATTCGGATTCTGGCCCAACAACCATTTATGGTTTTGGTTTTACTGGTTGAGGCCCGGTCCACCGATGAAGGATTCCTAAGCTAAAGAATGGAATGAAACCAATATAAAATGAATGCATTTGGAATAATCTAAGGCAACCAAAACATAAGCATAGAAGCAACCATGCTCTTGTCGAGGGCCCATGAAATAGTTCACATAAAGAGGAGACAAAAACATGAATAAACAATTGCAAATACATAATAGTCTAGCATTGAACAATTGTTTACAGTTCTATGCCCACGAATTTAGTCAAATATTCTCTGAAGAACATAAATAAGAATGAAACCATCATACATGAGCATAGTATGCAACAAGAAGTACATTCTTACACAACCCTAGTGTTGAGAAAAATACAAAGGAATAGTCCATAATATGTCCAACACGAGAATCAAAGCTCTCCAGAAAATCACTTGGACAAACTGGCCTCTCTTCATTAAATATTTATGTAATAGTACATGAAAGCTCCAAATAAGGCTTCTCAATTTTATTTAAAACTGTATTCCCAAAACATTTCAGAAAATATACAATGCTTGAAGAGCCAAAAATCCCTTTCTTTGGATACAATTCTAGTAATTATTGAAGTTCAATATGACTATTGGCCTTCCACCTTCCTCCGTGACCTTTCATTTACCAATTTTTGTTCTTATCCTCTTTGTTATGATGAGGGAACAAAGATATGAATTACATTTTAGATTTTTCTTTTAGCGCTGGTGGGCCATCATCGATTTCAACTATAGTGCACCTCTCCCACCATAATGACTGGCTTATACATTGTGAGATTCGATCATGATAGGGTTGAAACTCCTTCATTGCTCCCCACTACTGCGATAGTTGATGGTTTTTTTTTTTGTTTCGCTATTGTTGTTGGTTGTAGATCGCATCGTGAGGATTCTGAGTACGAACTCCCCTTGGCATTGATACCTGGCACCATTCAACATGCAACAAATGAGTGACGTCAAAGTAACTTAAAAAAAAACTATTAAAACCAAGCATTCAAACCTATAAAACTAAAATATTAATTAATTGAAATTTCATATAAGCTTCCCTAAATTTGATCCCTGGTTCCTTTGCTCATGGTTGATGTGTTGTGTTCCTTGGGGATATTGACAAGGTGCTAGATATTAATATTGAAAAATTTGGACAATTGGTGAGGATTTTCTCAAAGCATATAATTGTGAAGTTGTATATCTCATAAATACCTTTCCAATGGTATAAGGAATGCATAAAATGAAAATCTGAGTCAAGTGTTATGGCCAAAATATGAATGGAAATTTGGTAGGGTCTTGTATCTATTTCAAAGAAGTTCATGGGAACTCCTTCGGTATAAACCAGAGCACTTTAAAGGAACTTATTCAGTGTAAACCTGAGCACTTTAAATGAATTTCTCTGGTGTAGAAAAGAGAAATTTAAATGAACTCCTCCGGTATAAATCAAAGTACTTTAAATGAACTCATCTAGTATAAACTAGAGCTCTTTAAATGAACTCCTCTAGTGTAAATAAAGGCACTTTGAATGAACTCCTCTGGTGTAAACTGGAGCTCATTTCAAAAAGTTCCGGACGAGTTTTCAACAAGTTCTAGAGTATTTTTCAGCAAGTCTTTCGGTATGTACCGAACATGTTCCCATCATCTCCTCTGGTATGTAGGAAGACAAATTGAAAAAATTTCTAAGTGTACTTTTATCGGCAAGAAACAACAAGAGCTTGAGTTCAATAGTCCATAAATTTCTCATATGATGTTCGATTTAGGCGCCATTTTTTTGCAACACAAAGAGAAAAAGGAGGGGTTTATAGTGAGAGACCTCACAACTTCATTCAAGTATTTGAGTAGATTCATGTTTAATGAAGATCATAGTTAATGAAGCTTGTTCGACGAGAAATATTTGGAGATCGTTCTGGCACATACGGACCTCGGATCTTGATTCCATAAGTTTTGGTTGAATTGTAATGGTGAAAACCACATATTTGGCCCATTTGAAGGATGAAAAATGCACATTGACAAACGCCAAAAAATTGCGTTCAAAGGAATTTTTTTAATGAAAGTCTGGGTCCTGTTCTTGCTATTGCTTTGCCTGAATCTATTTCCTCCAGTTCCTATGTCATTCATGATATATAGGATTTTAGTTCATCTATTAAATATGAGGTAATGTGTTAGTAGCATAGAAATATAAATCTGTGAAAATGACCAACTGAGTTTGGAGCGCTTAACACTGTTTAGGAGCTGGGAGGATCAATTTTATTCTACAATGTGTTTTAGAGACAACGTAAGAACTACATATGATGCAGTTGACCCATATGATGATATATGACACTTTCATGATCATGGTTAGTCATAAAATCAAGAAGTGTAAAACTTGCTTGCGGGTATGATATGCATAATGAAAAATGATGGTGACACAAACAAACTCAATTACAACTAAAACATGATGCGGATTAAGCAATGTAGGTAATCAATCATCAATCATCTAGTTAGTCATGAAATTCTTAATCATTTGAAATGATAGGATCTCGACTGACAATACAATGAGAAGGATTTGAGCTAGAAGATAATAGGGGAGGCCTTAAGATGAAAGTTTCTAGCTGACAAGGTTGATGTCGGTGAGAGAAAGAAGATAACTGTTGATATGCTTAGTTTAAATGTCATATCGACATAATTCTTCTAGCACATTGAAAATAGAAGAGGGGAACTCACCAACAAGTAGTGTGTCAAAGAGAGAGATGAACCTCTTTGATACACCATGCATCGAAGAGAAAGGTAGGAACTTCATCGATATGTGATGTATCAGTGAAGATGAGAGGAAACTCGTCGATATGTGATGTATCAACAAATATGGGAGGAAGTACGTTATTGTATTGGTGGTCAAGGGCTGACGATATTGATGTATCGATGAGTTAATCACTAACTTTTCGACATTGGTTGTATCGATGGAGGAAGAAGAATGTTCATTGATAAACTATGTATAGGAAAAGAAAGAGGGAAATCGTTGATACTGTGTATCGACAGGTTAGAGTGATCCGAAGAAATGCTACAAGTGGTAAAACATAAAGAGTGAGAAAAGAGACTTGGGATTTTCCATTTGCATGAGAGATTCTAAGAGGATTTCTAGTAGAAAATTTTAGTTGGGGGGCCCAATTTCTTCCCTTAGGGAAAATGTAAGAAAATAAATTAGGGAGGCTGTTGTGTGGAAAAAACAATTGGCGACACACTGGGTGAAGCCAAAATATATGCTAGTCTTCCCTAACTCATAAGCAAAATGTAGAAGGTAATATAATTACTTTAAGATCCAAAATTCTAAAACAAATGTGCGACAATTACCTAAAATATTCCATTGTGGTGGGATCATTGGTGATGCTTGCATACCGGCTAGTAAATGTCATCTGCTGTAAAAAGAGGATGAATGATGATGATATTTATTTCCTTAAAATGCGTCAATGATTTAGGTTGGTATCTCTGTCATGAGGATGATATAGGTTTGGAATATAAAAATATTTTCACCAGGTGCTTATACATATATCTTGCAGGTGTTTCTCCACTTCCCATGAGTTTCCATAGCCTTGATGGAGTCACCATGATGTCACAGACCTTGCTCCACTTCCAGTGAGCATCCATAGGCCTGACGAATATATCTGCATGTCCCCTAGTTTGGTCAAACTTTCCTTTTCACTCCTTCCTGGTTTATTTAGTTCATGCTTAGCATCTGGTGGATGGAGAAAGTGGTGTCCTTTTATCCTGATAGGGGATGCCTTCCAACTATTGATGTTTATTCAAATATTTGTTGCACCTGGTTAAATAAGGTTATCCCTTTTGTTTTTCAGTCTTTAGGATCTGACATTTCACTTTTCACGTGAGAAACTACTTAGTGTGTGGATGGTTCCCCCATTACATAGGATTTTCTCACCACACAATATGAAAGAATTACCATTGATTAACTACTCTATTAAGTCATGGTTTGAACACTGTCACAATATTCCAAAAGAATTCTAATTTATATTCAAACCGAGACTCCTAGTTCAACTCATAACTAGGAAAGAGATGCAAGTTGACTCGAGCCTATTTCTAGTGCAAAGGTGCTTCCTATAAAAGACAAACAAAGATGAGATGTATGCATGCCATCATATATAATTAGGAATTACAAGACATACATAACTTAGAGAAATAACTGTCTGCGAGGGAAAAGGTGATGAGCAAAGAAAGAGAAGAGATGTATTTAGAACTAGAACTCGACTCAAAACTTGTTGCAAATGAAAGATGAAACCTTGGATAAATGATGATCAAATATATGCAGTCAGTAAAGAAATTAAATTGAGAAAGAGATCATGTTCATGCATTCCAACCAACAAGAAATTTTCAGCCTCTTGATAAGACTAATCCGTGTGAAATTTTATGTGCATATCATTTCATTCAGATGGGCATTAGTGCTAGCTCTAGATGAGAGTTGCATCTCTCAACATGATTTTTTGAAATCAATCAGCTCATCTCTGCAGCCTTGTGCTCCAAGAAGTAGGTATTTGAACGAACTTCCATTTGTCACCCATGATATGCTTTGTTTTGGTTGTGATTCTCTATGTCTCCCAACTCAATAACTTATATTGCTGCCAAAATGCTCTTCTTTTAACTAGTTCAGATTAGGGGTGTGATAAAAACTACACACTTCTATCTACATGGACAAATCATTTAAGGTATAAGATTGATTTCAACTTAAAATTTTTATAAATGAAAGCGCTTAAGAGAATCATGTGGGGAGGATCGAGAATAAAATCCAAAAACAAATCTGTGAATAAAGTTCCTAGGTGTCATGTCCTATGGTCGTGTCAAATTTTCTAAATCCATTTGTCTTCCTCAAATCATGTCCTTCTCTTCAAGAGAGTACATACTTTCATAAGAGGGATCTGCACACAGGTGAAAAACACATATCATGAATCAAAACTAGTGACCCATATGAATTGCTTTATTATTCAATTTCGAACATTGTTATTTGACCCGTTAGAAAATCCAACCAAAAACAATGTCAAATAAGATAAATCCATCCCAAAAAAACATGTTTGTGGATATTTCACTCATGAAACAAAACTAAAGAACGTATCTGGGCTATCATGGAGCACTAAACCAAAATATGAATCTGTGAATAGACAAGGAACCTGTTGATCTATATGTAGCTTAGTACTTATCTTCTTCTTATATATTTTTACTTAGAATTTTTTTTTAGTCATGGTGGGTTAGTTCACAACGGGTGTATTTTCTTTCCAAAATAACTCTGTGTTATACAAAACACATTTCTCTTCTCCACCGCATACAAGTTTCACTTATACTTAAAATTTTTCTTGATGTATGGGTTCGCGGGATCACGGGTTTACTTGCTTTCCTTTTTTAAGTCTGCTACCACCAAGACTTAACCATTTTATTCATCTCTTTTACACCTTGGGTTCACGGGTTCCCAGACTCGTGGAATCATACTCATATATTCACCATGCCCGCCACCCCAATATTACGTTTCCCTTACCTTTGTCACATATTTTGAGATCTATTTAATGCTACTCCTATGGAAAGTAATTGCTAATTGAATTCTAAAAAGGTCATTATTGATTGCATACTTCTCAAGGTAATATCATTTATGTTGTATTAACTTCTCCATCGAAAAGGAATTAAGTCATATTACTAAAGAATATTTTATTTCAATATTATAAGGAATTATATGAAGAGTTCGCCAGTAACACTAGAATGGCCATGAAAAAGAAATAGTTTTGTGGAGACACATTGATCCTATTTGCACAAGAAGATTATAATTTTTACTAGTCAAGGTCTTACTGGTATTTCACAACATTTCCCCTACAATAAAGAAATGAGAACGAGAGTTGGACATCGGGTGTTTCTCTATTTAGATGCGTTCCCAAAGTTTTCAATTGCAAAGACATAGTCTCTTGTGTGCATCGATAATTTTATTCAAAATCAAAGGGAAATTCTATTGCACAATAGATACCATATCTCGTTAGCACCTTCAAATTTCAGGAAGATGTCGAAATTACCAGAACCAACTATTACATTCAAAAGAGACGAAGCTATAAGCTTCATTAAGGTGAAGAATAACGAATTAGAGCTTCTGCAAGAAAACTTAGAAGATATTTCAACAATACCAGAGGATATATCTTGAATTTAGGTCAGTTCATTGAAAAATACCCACCGAGAAGTAGCATGGATTTTTACTAGAGTTATAAGACAAGAGTCTACAAAAACTATTCCTTTGTTGGATCTTTATGTCTTATATTTTACAATCCATGAACAAGCGATTTTTGATTGAGGAAAATTTATTTCCACTGAAATTTATTCACAACTATCAAGTTTTAAAGATAGTAAGAAGTTCTACATGGAATCCTACTTGATATTTTCTATTACTTACTGTCATGTCTTCGAGGGATTGAATATATGGAAAAGGGTAAATTGTGATATTGACCTAGTCACAATGTGTTATCAAGCCCTATGGAGGAAAAAGGTTGCTCACTATTTTTATGAAGTATATAATGAATTTATATATGTTTTTAAGAAGTTGGTCTTTGGAGAAAATAAATCTAGACTTTCACATGAAGCATTAACCTTTCTGGACAAGAAGGGGATTATGGAAAAAAACAGACAAATACAATATTATAAGGATCTATTGCTCTCATGAAAAACCTTTTTTATTTTCCGTACTATATTCCAAACATATTATTTGTTGTTGAAGTGGCAATGAAATACAAGTCTTGGTTGCATTTATTCTATTTGAAAAATAAGAAGCAGTTTATCCCACTAGTTTGGAAGGTCGACGAAATTTTTCTAAGAGGAACTGCTAAAATTGATGAATATGCTGCACAATTTGATCAATATAACATGAAATTTGCAAAAGAGATTAAGGGATTTGACCCTAATCATATTTTTCATGATGACATGGTATCATTTGGATTCAATAATACACTTATTAATAATTTTATATTTGGAGAAGAAGAAGGAGACAACCATGATCCTCCAACAAAATGCATTGAAAGGAAAGCAAGTGATATTGAAACCATCATAAGTACCACTAACCAATATAAATAGAAAAGAAAAACCTCTAATGAAAGGAATAATTAGTCTCCTATTATTTCCCAAAAGAGCACGCAATCCAAAAATAATTCTTAGTCTACAACATCTCAATAGAAAAAATCTTCAATGAATAATTCAGTTGATGGAGGTGATAAAAACCCTCCTTATGGAAAATTGGAAAAGTCCCATAAATTGCAAGTAAAAATAAATAGGAGTAATTCTCTACAAGAAAATGAAGAGCACATACCTAAGATTGAAATCCCTCTCGAAGACATAGATTTAGAAGTTGATATAGAAAATATCTATTTCCCTAATGATGAAGAACGAGTACCGGAAAATGTACAATTTATGGTCGAACTCGCTATTCAAGATGAAGAGTTTTCAGAAGAGGAATATGTTTTCGTACATAATTCTTTATTTGATAAATATTCAAGAAAATTGATTTTTGAAAGAACCCTTTCAAAAAATACAAAGGGTAAAACTTGTTCTACATTTAATGTTAGTAAAATGCTTTCATCTGGAATCACTAAGATTCGTAAGGTTACAAGAGTTTCTCTAGACATTTGAATAGATGACATGGAATCCAATAATTCTATACTTAAAGAAAGAATACAAGAATCAAAGTTTACTCTAATGCCTCCACCAATATTAGCTGCCCCTTTTGCAATAGTTCAACCTAGCAGGAATTTTGAGAAAATTACAGAGTCAAGTATAAGATTGAAAGGTAACTCAAGATTACTTGTTGCAACCAAACATTATGTTGAACAAAATATTAAGAAAATAATGTCTCTTATTTTATATGCATGGGGTCTAGCAAGTAATTTTGTTCTCTTGGTTCCAGGATTCAAAATACAAGAGAATATTTGAAAGATGACATTGAAAATGATGATTTTTTTTTCAAGGATGGACTTTCCACATTCATTATGAAAGTCTCAAAAATGACCGAATATGAAATAAAACAATAATACTTACGTTCTCAAGCTCGTATAAAGAAACTAAAGGAATGTTGGATTCAAAGAATTAATGTATTAAGGGAATTATTAAAATAACTCAATGACTTAAAATCCAAAAAGGATGAAGCTTATTCTAAATTGTCTGGATTAAATCTTGTGGGAAGCATAATCAAATTAGAAGATCCAAAGTTAATTTTAAACTCAATACTTCAAACAAGACAATAGTTCAAAGAAAGCGTGGAAAATTTAAAGAAACTATCAGCAGAGATGTTCAATAGTATGATTGAATATACTGTAGATGACATTGATAATTGCCTTGTTGATTTTGCCAATAGAAATGAGGATATTGAAACTACATTGCAAAATATTTCAATTGACTATAGAGAATATGAAAATGAATTGTTCAAAATCAAAGTCAAACAAGAGGTGATAGTTTCTTCTTTGCGAGAATATATTGAAGAATGGTTAAAAATGGATATAATCAAGATTACCGAGGGTCCAACAGAAGTAGTTGATAATGGTCACATAAATGAAACAAACAAAGATATAAAAGGTGCATCAAAAAGAAAATGAAGACATGAGAGATTCATCATAGTAAGTCTAAAGATCAAATTTATCCCAAAATTTCTCTCTTTCTAGATAAAAAATCATCCAATTACATTTATTCTTTCCTTGAAGAACATAACCAATTTTTTATCCTTCTCTTATTTTTCTTTCAAGGTTCAACATTTCTCTTGCTTCGATTCCATCGAATCCATTCAACCTTCTCTTCTTTTATTTTATGGTCCACGAGAGCCCCAATCATAGTCCTTTAGGACAAACACTTTAATTTTCATCAGAACGTAAAGACTTTATCATTTTTGAGAAAATCCAAGAGAACCAATTCGGGGTTAATTTCGACTATAACTTTAAACTCTAAATATTTGAAGATAAGATATTTGAAATTGACTCATAAAAATCTTATTTTGTTTCTATTGAAAAACTCTTTAAGGTTCTCTGATATATGGGACATTTTTCTTCTTCCTATAAATGTGATAAAAAATATTTCATGAATGTGATGAATGTGAGATTTGTTTTCCATTTCTTATAATATATAATATCTATATATTATTTCTATCAAATTTACATTTTATGAGTGAAGGTTCCTGGTCCTTTTTTCAGGAACTGTTGGTGTATATCTATCATTTTTATTTTTGAGTGATAAAGATTTTGGAGTTTGATATATAACACTCTCCCATTTATATATATATTGTCCCAAAATAATTTTAAAGAAAATATTTTAGAAAAAATCCAAGAGGAGTACCACCCCTATAAAAACACAAGGGGATTCATATCCTTGTGAGGTTTCTATTTTGGTCTAAATAGACTCAATCATAAAAAAAAAAATACATGTTGGGATGTATGAAGTCAAAATGTGACTCTTATTAGTTCATGTTGCCAATGATCTAAGTAGAGATATGTAGTAAACTTAGGTCAAGTGGAAGCTCCCCCTTAGGAAGCAATTGACTATTGTTGTAATGATCACCATTTATGCACTGCAGAAATGTATTTGAAAACCATTCTATTGATTATTGTTTTAGAAGTTGGGCTCATGGTTCATGGGTCATAGTGCTCTTTCTTGGTTGGATAATCTTTGAAATATCATTATTGATGAGATTTCTCAACATAACTTCCGAAAAATTGTAGGCCAATGCCTCGAAGATATTCATTGACATTTTAATGTATTGACATATTAAAATATCAATAGGCATCCAAACATCATATGTCACATGCTAAATCCATTAAACGAAGTCTCCCGATCTAAAAAATATTACGCTTCACTCTCATAATGACAAATGCATGATAATAAAAAGATGGGTTTCACCACTTTCAGTTTTCAGGACCAAGGTTTAGATACCTATCTTGTCTCCAGAGATGATCTGTCAAAGAAAATGACCTTAAAAATCAAGTGATGCAACAAACAACATTAAAATGTTTGTGTGTATGTGATTTGCAATCAAAAGTCTTCTAATACCCCTAGTCCAAACCTAAATTATACATATAAATGTAAATATAATTATACATATAAGATGGTGAGCTGATGGTACAAGGTGTTTGGTTTTTTTTTGTGCGCATTGAGTCAATCTTTGGGAATCTCATACCAAAGAAGTGCACACATTTTATAATGTATCTCACACTTATGTGAGTGTGTGAGGATTTCACACTAAAGGAAGGGTGCACACCATCCTGAGTTTGCATACACTTGAACCAAGGTGATTGGGGGAATATTAATATCACCCAAACGAGCTAGGCCAAAAGTGCAATAGGGGTTCAGGAGGCGAAAGAGTAAGTGCATGGTTTTGGGGCCAGAGTGCCTTTGTGTATATGTATTTTGAGGTCAGGGTGCCCATGTGGTTATTAGGATGGAGAGATAGATGTTAAATGACCAGTGAGCCATAATTGTAATATGTAATCACATGCAAATATTAATGAAAACACATCACTGTTGCAGACCAACCATGTAAAAGAGTACGCGGGGATAAAATCCACTGGATAGGGAAAGGGGGTTAAAATTTAAGGATAAGGGGATAGGCTAGAGGGGATTAAGACCAAAGGAATATTATATTAATATTCCTTAAATTATAAAGTATGGATAATTATTTTATCCTAAGTTATAAGGATGGGGACAAGTGGGCCCAAGGTAGTTCTCAGCATGGCAAGTGTCAAGTTGGGAACATGCATACATATAGTTTAGACTTAGTTCATTTTCCATTATTATATCATCATTCCTTCACTCACTCAGATGTCATTCATACCCTACTGTTACTATACATGTACTTATACATGTACTTATACATGTACCCTGGTTATCTTTGGAGTTGGATTGAAGAAGTCGATTTTCAGGTTCGTAGGATATTGAAGAGGTATATTTTCAGGCTCGTGAGCATTCTCTCCAGGTGAGAGAATTGTTGGGAATTGATTCTTGAAGGTGCCAAACTGAAACTACAAGGCTCTCAGACTTCTTTTTCGGCCCATTGCTAAAGCCTCGGAAACGAAGTGGGGCATCTAAGGGACTATTGAGTAGAGAAGGGGAACACTTCATGGGGTGGGGCAGGTATGTGGGGAATGAGAGACTGTAGGATGATAGTTTGAGTTGGAACCTATGACTAAGTTTCCTACTATTTGAGATAGCTTAGTCGGGTTAGGAATCTTTTACCTAGGTGGAGTTTAGTCCTAGCTTGGGGGTGACCCACTACTGAGAATTATGAGAAGTGCGGTCTAAGGCTGGGAGGAATGTGGAAGGTATGCACGCAATTGGTGTTATTTTAAATCAAAGATAAGTTTCAATTGTGTGTTAATTCATATGCTGTGTTAATATTTATGCATTGTTTTTCATGGGTTTTTCCCGTGTATGTTGCGTGCGTATTTTTGTCATTATTTTGTATGAATCTATGCATTTGCAAAGTATTTTTATGATTTATATTAGTATTAGAGTTAAAAATTTTAAGTGGAATAGCCCACCAGGTGGTTGGGGATGTTACAAGTCTCAATAACACCATTTTGATAGAACAACAAACACTTTTATGTCTATACTCAACATACACCATTATAAAAGAGTTAAGGTATAAATGTCTCAATTTGTCTTGAAATTTTGAATCTTTTATGAACAATTCAATAATGTTCCTTTTGCATTCTTGAAATCTTCTCCATCATAAAAGGTTAGATTCCATAGAAAAACATACTTGAATAGAGTGCTTGTAACCAAGTTTAGCTTATCGGTCTTTGTTTTGGGAATCCAGAGAATGAACCGGTGATACTTAGCGGCATCTCCCCAAGATGTAAAGTATTCCTTCATATATTATTTCAACAATTCATGATAATAAGTTGTCTAACTTCCAAAGTCAGAGTCAATTCCACTGAAGTGAATGAATTTTCCAGTTAAACATATGAAAGAATTATGCATAGAGTTCCGTCATAAAACCAAGGTTAATCCAAGCTTTCAGTTAAACAACAAAATGAAATGCATCAAATGAAAAATACGAGAGATTTTATGAAAAGGAAACTTAAACTAAAACAAACCATCGCGAGTTGTGAATTAAATTAACAGTAGCTAGTGGCCTTTATTGAAGAAAACAAAACAAGTCTAGATCTATTCTATACAAATGAAAATTAAATCAAACCTTTAAAATATGCAGGAAAAAAGGAAGAAAACTAACTATGTTAATCCTATTCCTACTCTATCCTAAATTGGATAAAACAAGGCTAATTGAAATAATTATGCCAGTGCAACCAATCAAGTAACTCCCAACCTGCAACCACATGTTCATCAAAATTCAATTGTAGAGTATTTAGAAGTAAGGGATAAAATATAGGAAGAATTGATTCAAGCAAATCTCTACTCAACATGTTAGATTTGGCAATGTTATGATTCATGGGAAATGTAGACATGTAGGATTCATCCAACCAAGACTCATTTCCATCATAAAATTTACAATGAATAGCGTAGGACTATTGGAAGGAAATCAAAATTGAGTGACATACCTTATGAGCACCATAAATGAAATTTGCATGCAATGTATCTTGTGAGAGAGTCTCGGTATGGGTGGCATCGTTCATTCCAGGGGTCAAAGTAATATAATGAGCACCTGACATAACTATCATTTGAAATTGAAGTGCCTCATTGTCCAGGAAAAACCCCCCGGGCCCACATTTTACATAACCCATATGCTGAGAGGAGAGAAGATAGTAAGTAATTTGAAGGAAACATTGAGCGAAAGACGACTCTAGGAATTCACCTATAATATCATTAAAAAAATGTGGGGAGTGTTGGAGCAGTAAGATAACATCCAAGGATGAATGTTGCGTCTGCCCCTGAATATTGACATGTAATTCTATATCATATTTATGTGATGGCATTTCTTGGATCAAATCGATGTTTTCTATGCTTTGTATGGTGATGGGATGCTTGTTTGATGTGATTTCGTCATGTGGGTTAGAAAACTCATCATTCTCTAATACCTTTAATTTTTTGTTCCTAACATATGTGCATTGAGATCAAAAATTTCAGATTGCACAAAATCAATGAATGATAGGTTAGTATTCACATTCAATTCTAGAACAAAAAAGCTATCATAAAAAACAAGGTTATTGAGATCAGATTGCGATTTAGCATGTTCCAGAAATTCAAATTGTGAAGGATTGATAACATTATGCATCATGGGAGGACTTTCATTAAGAGAGAGTGTTTGATTGATCAAATTTGGACACTCTTCTTGTTATGGTTGATCATTCGGTGTATCATCATTGAAAGAGTAATGTAAAGGATACACTACATGATAAACAAGTGGGTGCGCATGTGGGTAATTATCATCAAACAAATTTGTATGAAGAGAACGGAGATATTCAATTTCTAAAAATTAAGGGATCACTTCAATAAAATATTTGTCACAATCTAAAGTATATTCATGATTTTCTAAAGGGGAGACGTCAAATGGTTCATATTCCAAAGCTAAGGGGTCTAATATTTATGATAAGGATTCCCCCAAAACTATGTCAGAGTGTTGGTTAGATGTCATGTAACCCTATCCTTCCTAATCAGATATGAATCTTGTGAATGAGATATTATTTGATAATGCAGATCGCACCCTTCAGGAACAAAGACGAGATAGGAAAAGCAATCCAATATTTATTGGTTTGAGGGTTTGTCATTTTCAGGAAATCTACAATAAATATGCACAACTCTTAGAAAGAAATCATCCACAAATTCATATCTGAGCCTACGTATATCTGTGAGTTCATTAAATATTTCATCATAAGCATAATCTACATGAGAAATGATAAATATTTCCACGAATTGTCTCCAACAATGAATCAATTTCTCTGACAATTTCCTAAACCAAGATTTAATCCACCCTTCAAATGTGATAATACGAAGTCGACATGTTTCATTGTCTTGAAAAATTTTAAGATTATGACAAGTGATGTTAAACTAATTAAGATGTGTGAGTGAAAAAGCATGCCCTTCACCATCAAAATTTTATTTTGACAAGATATCAACTATATTGATTGCGATCCCCCTGGTGGGTCTTGGAAGACTCAAATCATAATCCCATATAGAGATATGGAGAGGAGCCATGGGATGGTTAAAAATTAAGTGAAATGACTCCACATGGATAGGCTAATCATCCGACCCTCCTTCTAGTGCCAATTCTGTTGACGCGGCTAAAATCACCCTTTGTCAATAGTACAGGTTAGCCTCGATAAGAATCCCCAATTAAACCTCTCACCGTTTGGAATAGCCATCCAGATTCTGGCCTAGCAACCATTTCTGGTTTTGGTTTTGCCGATTGTGGCCCGGTCTACCGATGAAGGTTTCCTAAGCTAAAGAATGAAATGCAACTAATCTAAAATGCATGTGTTTGGAATACACTAAGGAAACCAAAAAGTAAACATATAACCAACCATGCTCCTATCGAGGGCCCATAAAATAGTTCACACAAAGAAGAGACAACAAGATGAATAAACAACTGCAAATACATAATATTCTAGCATTGAACAATTGTTTATAGTTCTATTCCCACGCATTTAGTCAAATATTCTATGAATAACATAAATAATAATGCCCCCGGATGGGGTGCTAGTGGACTCCCCGTGGCAAAGATTGGAACCGGACGCGTTGCAGACCCACACGCAGGCACGTGATCGCCCCGTGCTGCAGGGCTCCGCTGTCCTGAGAATTTAACGCGCATAAATTTGGATATGATGGGCAAGGTCAGGGGCATTTACGCCACCCTTCACTTCCCACATAATAGTAACATGGCATGGTTAGTGGCATTCGTTATTCCTCCCTGCTCGTGTTTGGAAGGGCTCCTCCCTTCACGATGCAAGCGCACCTCAGCCTCCACTGTAACTTGGTCCATCGGCTACCTGCAATTCTGGCTCCTTGCTCCACGCGCAAATCATCGTCCACCTACACACATGAGGGAACGCATCAGAGGGAAGCCCAAGTGGGGCTCACCATGGAAACCTTGCCGACCTTCCCTCTCGCCTTCAACCTCCCCGATTACAGGCTCCTCTACCCTTCCGCCAATTCTGTCCCCGAGTGTCACCCCTTCTCCTACGAAGACTAAAAGGCGCAGACCTGCGAACACCATGACTCCTAAGCAATCTACGCTCCCTCGTGCAATGGCCACCATCCCGAGCGGCTCGCCTATGACTCAGCGCAGTCCTATTGACCCCCGGATGCAATTCTTCGCGTCTATGTCTTTCCCTGCATCCTCGAGTACTTGGCGAAGTGAACCTCGGGCTTTCGGGGCAGCCAAGCGACTGCATCTCCACCCACCGACCCATCCCGACAGAGACAATTTCAGCGAAAGACTGGGCATCCTATACGACCTGGTCTTCGAGCTCAGAAGAGAGGTGGCGGACCTCAAGTTTCGGTTCCAA